>WYDI02010786.1:0-46795 GCA_009867235.2 Psittacus erithacus | reverse complement strand
GCGGGGGGGCCCAACGCCGGGGGCCGGGGCCGCGAGGCCCCCGCCTGCGCGTGGTCCGCTCCGGCAGGGGTGGTGGTTGCTTGTCGGGAGGGGGGTGGGGGGGGGGGGGGGGGGGGGGGGGAGGGATTGTGCCCTTGCGAGGCCGCGGCTGTGGTGGCCACAGCAGCATCCCCGTTCCCGGGCTGAGGGGCTCGGCGTGGCCGCGGCTGTCCCGATGTGTCCCACAGCGCTGGGTGGGAAGCGATGTGCCAGAGTGAGGACCAGGGTGGCGATGACCAAGGTCCCACTCGCCCCTGTCTGGGCTGTGGCATCGGGCGCAGCACGTGTGGATTTGTGGGCTTGGTTTAACACTGAAGTGGGCAAACCCTGGGAAAACCGGGCAGACTCACCTGTTTGCTCCCCTAGGCCAGGCTGGGAGGATTCTCTCTGGTCCATGCAGGGATGGCAGCAGGGCACAGGAATCCTACAGGATCCCTGCCCTAGGGAAGGCGATCCCAGGCATGCCACGTGATGGAATCCCTCCCATGCAGGGGCCCAAGGCCAGACCTGCAAAATGCTCATCCCAGAGGATGCTCCACGCGTTTCCTGGAGCTGGATCCTCATAACTTGTCAGGGGGTGGCTTCAGAGCCCCATAGCCAGGCTTACTCATAGGGTTATGGCTGCTCCTGCAGCATGCAGATCTGCCTCCTGCTCTAGGCCAGTCCCACCATCTTCCTGCACCAAGGGCTCAGGTTCTTTCCCTTGCAGAAGCATTGGGAGATTAGTGAGTGTGTCCTAAGAACACCCATAAAACGTGGCAGAGACCTTTAAGGAAAGGAGATGAGGATGAAATGAGAACCAGCTGAGGCAAAGGTCTTCTTTTTTATTGGGGAAGCCTGGCTGGTTCCAGGAAGGCTGGTTCTTTGCCTGGCATGTACTCATTAATAAAGATAAGACTCCTGTGCCCATCTTGGAGGTGTTGCTAATTCTACCTCCTAGCTTTCTGCTGCTTTTAACCCTTCGCATCCTCCCACAAGAGCAGGTCAGAGTGGAGCTGGATCTTCTAGCAGCTGCTGAGAGCTAGGCCCTGTTCCTCCTAAGCTGCAGCTCCCCAAACCCTCTGTGAGCCTTGGCCCAAGTCCTGGAGAGCCTTCACTCTCTGCAGCCTTGGGCTGTCTTTAAGTGTGTGGGTCTCATATCCTGCTCCACACCCTTCCCTGCTCTCTTCCACCATTGTCTCCTCATAGCAAAGGGGGAATAGGACAAACTTGAGAATCATGGAATCATTTAGGTTGGAAAAGACCTTCCTTTAATAAAGATCATCGAGTCCAACCATTAACTTAGCATTGCCAAGTCCACCACTAAACCCTGTGCCATGTCTACACGTCTTTT
Source organism: Psittacus erithacus (assembly GCA_009867235.2). NCBI lineage: Eukaryota > Metazoa > Chordata > Aves > Psittaciformes > Psittacidae > Psittacus > Psittacus erithacus. The sequence goes on along the minus strand of WYDI02010786.1, from coordinate 45,423 downwards.
AAATCCCTCCACCACTGCCCTGGGCATCCTGTTCCAGTGCTTGACAACCCTTTGGGTGAAGAAGCTTTTCCAGAGGGGCGTTGGGCTGGGAAGCAGGAGGAATGTGGGCAGCAGCACTGTTGGTACGGGAGAGGGTGGTCCGAAGTGCTTGGCCCCCAGCAGAGCCTGGCAGTGGGCATTCACCTGGCTTGCAGGAGCGGGAGTTTAGGGGCTGTCGGGGAGCAGCAGACACCACTGGGACATAGCTGCTGGTCCCAGTTGTGCGTGTGTGCAAAGGGGCTGCGGCATCCTGTGCTGCAAGAACAGAAAGCGCTGCAGGGCGCATTGAGAAGGAAACTGAAAATGAAAGCTCCTTTCACATGACAGCCGCAGTTGAACCTGCTGTTTCCGAAGGGTTCGGCAGGCAGCAGTGTGGAGGATCCGTGAGGCATCACTGCTGCACAGGGCTCTGCTCACCACGCTCCCTTTGTACCACGCACCAGGGACTCCCTGTTAGAGCCGAGGTCTGGGCAGTGGGTTCATGTGAAGTGTGGCTGGTACAGACCTAACTGCAAGAGCTCCAGAGGCAGCCGAACTCTTTGCCTGGCTCATCCGCATCCTCCCCAGCACTGAGCACAGCCTCCGGGGAGGACGGTGCTTTGGCTACCCACAAACGTGACTCCGAGTCCGGCCCTGCCTCCCCTGGAGAGGCACCAGGGTGGTGCGGATGGAGCCTTGCTGAGTGCCCGAGGAGGGCTGGGGATAGCAGGAGGCAGCGCGGGAGGGTTTCCTCTGTGGAGGAGGGGACGGAGGCACGTGCATCCGCTCCGAGCACTCGCTGAGCTGCCTCCACCGCGTCCCAGCGCAGAACGGAGCAAGGAGAGGAACAGTGCTGAGCCCGGGGCTCTGCTGGGCTGGGTGAGTGGGAGCCAGCCTCTTCCTGGCTTTACTCTCAACTGACGACCCTCATCGCGCTTTCAGCTTTTCCTGGGATGGGGACGGTTGGGGTTGGGGAGGAAAAGGGAATTCCTGTCCTCAGAGGGATGTAGGAAAAAGCAGCGTCTCCATCTGTGCATGGCTGCGGCTCGGGCTCCCTGATGCAGCTGCTCAAATACACGGTGGCTTTTCACACCAGGCCGATGAGCTTTATGCTTCCAGGCCCCCTTCCCACCTTGGCTGCTGGCTGTACTTCCAGTGCTGCTTCTGGGCTCAATCTCTGTTTTCTTCCGATGATCTTCAGTGTGAGGTTGTAAATACGGACCATGTGTTGCGCCTCTAACTCTGCCTCAGGTGGTTATTTAGCCATAACCAGCGCTGCTTTTATTTTTGCCTGGGATACAGGAGATTTCTGGGTCTCAACGTGTCTTCATGACTTTAGATCTGGTGTGAATCAGACACCTCACCAGTTCAGCCTGGGAGCAGCCTGAACATGTACTGGCATGCCAGCAGCAGGCTTGGAGCTGCAGTGATCTCTTCCGCCCTGACCACAGCCGCGTGGCCCCGCTTCCTCCTCTCTCAAAAGCAGGGGTGAGGACAGTGCGGTGAACTGCAGTGAGCCCTCGTCTGCAGGTCTGGGCTTAGGCAGCGAGAGCTGTGCGTTTGGTTCTTGTCTAATTTTGTTATTCTGAGAGGAGCTCAGAGGAAGAACAGAAAGAACAGGTGGAATCAGAGCCTCTGAGTATAGGAAAACTGGAGCTCATCGCCTGTGGATGTTTGTCATGGAAGGTCGCTGTGGCCACGTGTTGGTTTGTTCCTGATGCGCTCCGAGCTGTTGTAGCAGTGTTCGGGCAGCAGTGAAGCACCATGGGTCAGCTCCAGCACCTTCTCCTTGTGGAGACAGGGAGTCGAGGAGCCCTTTGTGCTGGGATCTCTGCTTTCATCCCATCGTGAAGCTGCTGCTGTGGTCCAGGCTGAGCAGGAGCCCATGGCACTTGCTGAGCGGGCCAGCAGGCTTCCAGCGAGGATGAGGTGAAGTGGGGTAGGGAGTTGGGTGACTTTCCTCGTCTGGCATGTGACTATCTGCAAACACATTAGCAAGGAGAGTCAGGAAGAGAGGAGAAATCTAGCCAAGGGACCTGGTGTGGGAGGAGCCAGGTTGCTGGCAGATAAAAGCAGGGACCATTGCTCCTCCAAGCACTTGCCTATGCCAAGGGGCAAGTATTTATGTACTTGAGCTCAGTGGGGAGGTATGAGGGAGCCAGGGGCTGTGCTGGCTGCTCATCACCCAGATCACTTACTGTCTCTCATCATTGTTCCAGGTAAAGCCAATACACCCAAGCATCTCTGCAATGGCCTCAGGGAACGATGGTGACCCGCTGAGGGACTGGGGACGCCAGGGAAGGAACAGGCAGAGGCCGTCACAGGAGCTCAACTCAGGTAAAACGGTTGCTGTGCTCTTCAGAGGAGAAAGAATTCCCTTCCCCTTCAGCGTTTCTTTGGAAAGATGGGGGTTTTCATACCCCCAGGGCCCTGTGCAGGACCGAGATAACAAATCAGCTCCATAAAGCTATGCTGAACCGAACTGGGAGAGCACATGCTCAGTGCTTGCATTGATGCTTGGCTTTGGATCAGTGTGGTGAGCAGCAAGGGGGGCTTGAAGGGCACCGAGCAAATAGTGCGCAGGGAGCTGTGGGGCTGGTGCCTGGAGTCATTCACTTTCCCTTCCCTAAGCAAAAGGCTCTGGGTGTTGAAAACTCGGAGGGAAACACTCCTGCTCTTGTTGGGTTCAGTGGTGCCGCAGGATGGAATCAGTGCCCTGGCAGAGCAGTGATGAACAGTTACAGCCCACCAACAGCAGCAGCTCAGGCCATTACGTGTGTGCAGAGCCCAGCAGACTGTGTAATTGCGTCTCACTGCAAAGGGTGAAACTGGGATCGGGCTCGAAAGGATGCCAGGAAAAACCTCAGCTCCCATTTCATCCCCAAGTGCTAAAATGCCACTGCAGAGGGAGCTGCTGAACGCGGGTGACTTCTTAACCTGTTCTGCAGGTGGACTTGTAGATAAGGCTGAGTCACTGCAGTCTGTCAATAGTGGAGATTAGACACTATACCTGACTGTTTATGTATCTGAGCTCAGATCCAGCTCAGAGCTGGTTTATTGCCCTGGTTATGTTATTTATACTCTGGTACTGCCTGCACTCCTCTCCATCTCACAGTATCGTTCGTGCTAGATCCTGCGTGAGCACACTGGAATTAAAAATACCCCTTTGCTTCCATACCAAAGTCTACAAGGAATGGAAATAAATAAGAGCGGTTGTTTACATATGCTGATTTCCTGTTGAGGCCAATGAGATGCTGATGTGAAAACCAGTGAGAGGATCAGGCCTGAGCTCTAACCACACTGGTTTACAGTCACACTTCCTGTGCGCTTGCAACACTTACTGGAAGTAAGGGCATCCTGCTGCTTCCAGAAAGTCAGGGGGTCCATCTGGAATTTGGAGGTGGGATCTTAGGCCAGAGCCTTATGGACTCCATTGAGAGCAGAAGTGTGCAGCTTCCACCAACACGTGCTATGGGATTACGGGGTGGAAGAAGGCTTTTGTCAACAGGCATTAACCTGGCTTTCACTTAGGGCTCGCTTGCTCCCGTTGTTTATCCTTGCTTGCAGTAGGGAGTGCAGAGCTCAAGGATCTGCTTGAGCATCATTCTGAGCCCTTGTCCTACCAGCCAGTGCTTAGGGCATGGGCAAGGTACTGCTGTTTCTGTCTAGGCTGGGCGGCAATTTGCACTTTGGTGGTTTTAGGGCATTGCAGACAAAGGCAGGAGCCACCCTGATGCACAGCGTGCAGGGCCAGGTTACTTGGGCTTTGTCATCTGTGTGTGTTTAGTGCTCGTGTAACGTACCTAGAGAGGTGTGAGGTTTGGTCCTTGGTTGTTTGTCATAGCTCTGGACTTGATGTCACATGTGGAGCAAGTCCTGACTGATAGTCACTGAGGAACATCAGTTCTGCGTCTGTGAGCATCAGTGTGTCTTCATCACCAGAATGACCTGCAGGATGAGTAGGAAAAACGTGAGCTGCCTGTTTAAGGCTGGGTTCTCATACGTTCTGTAGAGCACCCAAAGACGGTCAAACATACTTCTGTCTGGTGCCAGCAGATCCGATCTCCAGCACAGACAGAGCATTGGACTTCCCACTGAGCTGCATCACCATATACCTGGTGTCCGTTTCTAAAAGAAAAGTCATCCTTCTGAGGGCCGTGCTGGGAAACAGCTCTGCTGTAGAATTGCCTCGTGGCTCCTTTGTTCCGGCCTGCAAAGGACACCCCAAAAGCTCTTTCATGAAACCCATGACAGGGCAGAGGGAGCTCCATTTCCAGGTTTGAGGTGCCCATCCCTCCAAGCATCCGCTGCATGCAGGTCAGTGTGGGACAGGGCTCAGCTTGGGCAGCAAAGTGCCAGAGCAACACCATGCACCTCTGCTCTCAGGTGTGAGCTGTGCAGGACTGTGCCTGTGCGCAGTGTGAGGTGGAGCAGCCTCTGGTGCTGGATGGCATCGCTGTTGACAGGCAATCGGTTCACAGGGGTGGAAGGCAACCCAAATCCACTAACACAGATAGAGCTCATCCCACACTTGAATTGCAACTGCAGGAGGTGGAGTTGAGCTTCCCCTCAAGGCAGAAATCTCCGGAGCCTGTTCTTGGTTCCCTGGAGCTGTTTTCTCCCTTTGGAGCCTGTTGCTGTTTCCAGGCTTGATGTCTCCCTCTGTGCAAACAGATGCACCTCTCGGTGTAGTTACTGCCTGTCTCCTGAGCTCGAAAGGGATGCTGCCAGGTTGCATCTGTCATGATTACAGTCTCTAGCAGGGCTGTTTAGTTGTAACAAGGTCTGATGGATAACTTCGGTGAGAGCTGCCAGGTTGTACTGCAGCGCAGCTGCTCCCCGGGAGGTGGGAATGGTGAGAAGTAAAGGATCCTACACAGGAATGCAGATGTTGCATGTTGGAGACTGGTTGGGGTCCAGTCAGTGCTGCCTGTGGTGCGGGTCCAGGCAAGAGGCTCTTGGGGTGGGTCTGGTCTAGATGCTGACAGCGAGGACAGTGGGGTTGCTGCTCCATAAGGCAGGAATAGGGCAGGTCCTGCCTTGCACACGGGGGCTCACAGCAGCTTGTGAGCCCCTAACACAGCCCTGAGGATCCCCCAGGGAGAGCAAAGGTCCCAGGGGAGCCCCAGGCTGCTCTCCCTCCTTCCACTGCTGGTACTGGGAGTCCACAAGGCAAGTTTTGGTCCAGATCCTTTTCCTTTGAGTGGGAGAGACAGAGCCCAGTGGGTGCTGAGGGGAATAGGTGTGTTCTCTTGTTCTTGTGTTACTCAAAGCAGCGCCTGAGCTAATCAAACCAGGGGGTTTTTGGTACCCTCATTTCCTCTTTGTTCTCGCAGTGTTTGTGTGGCCTCTCACTGAAACTGTGAGTCAGTGAGTTTCGTTTCTGGCTCTCGGTGCCGTCACCGGCTCCGCTCTGAGGCGGGATTTATTTACCACCAAATAAACCCATTCCTGCAAAACAAAAAGCCATTCCCTGAAAACACAGCCACCGGGGCTCCTCGTTTCCCCTCACCTTTATTTACCCAGCCTGAACTCCGGGTAACCTGAGTCTCTGCACAACAGCTCCCGTCCTCTCCCTTCCCCGCACCCCATCCGAGGCTGCGCCCATCTCCCTGGAGCCACGTGGATGTGACCAACCAGGAAAACTCTGCCATGAGCAGTGCGGCGCATTCTTGGATACAGGGATTTGTTGGGCAGCATCACCAGGACAGTTGTGTCCTCACATTCCAGTCATAGGATGTGGCTTGGGCAGGAGCATCTCTGCATTGGAAATGCGATTTCCAGTGGCCAGAGAATGGCCTGGCCAGTCTGGTGGGTGGATATAGTGGGATGGTGGGACAAGGTTTTAGCTGCGAAGCTCACATACCTGGGCTCTGCAGCTCATTTAGTGCCTGTGAATCCCTCTCCTGCATGGTGGTACAGCCAAAGGAGCAGGGATCTGATCCCTCCACACCATTTCTGTCCGCCGCAAATTTTGCCTCCTAAAAGAGAGCCAGGGAACAGCCATGCTGCCACCGGCTGTTGGGGAACCAGTGCTCTAAACCAGATTGCTTCCAACCAGCTGAAGCCGAGCTCTAATCAAAGACATCCCGTGACAGAGCGGGTACTTTCCCTAGGAGCAATGCAACGCCTGTGATAAGGTATCGGTCACTGCTGGGATGCAGCTCGAGGGGCAGAGCAGGTGTTATCACCTGGCTGTTCATCTGCTCTCAAGCACAGGATGGGGAGTCATGTCCCTGGGCAAGAGTTTAGGGGTTATTCAGAAGCTCTTCTCCTTTCTGCTCCTGCCAGCAGCCCAAGCAGGAGTTCAAACCCTGCCCTGGCATTGCTGCCGGTGGGAATGTGCGACTGGTGATGCGCGATTGAATCAGCAGGGAATTACACTAAAACAACCGTTTAACTTTGCTCCCCACATCACTGCTGGGGCGGTGCAAGGGCTCGATCATTGGTGACACTGAAAACCGAGTTTGTTTGCTGAGGTGCTGATGGGCAGCACTAGGCTGAGCTTGGCCTCCAGTTTGGGTTTGGATCTGAGACTCCTGAACTTGTTTGTGCTGAGCAGTGCCCTTATTGAGAGGTAAAAGCACGCTGCCAAGCACAAGCACTTGAGCATCTGGTTTGTGTGACAGTTCTGTCGCTGTCTCCTGCCAGAAATGGACTCGAAAGGTGGGCTCGTGCCCCCAGCAGCAACGGCTGCCTTCAGAACTGACTGTCTGAGAACTGAGTTCCGTTGGATTCTTTTTGTGCCACTCCAAAAGGGCAATGTTAATACAAAGAGCACAAGCATAGGTTGAAAGTAAGGGAATGGTCTCTTTCCAGCTTGGGAAAGGAGGGAGACGAGCTTCTCCCTTGGCTTCTTTGGACGTTGGAACTAATTGATCTTAAGGTGCTTTCTAACCCTAACTATTCTGTGATTCAGCGACTCTCTTCTTGTCTCTCTCAGAGGACCAGGTGGCCGAGGAGACGGAGGAGGTGTTTCGGAGCTATGCCTTCTACCGCTACGAGCAGGAGAGAGAGGAGCGAGGGGAGGAGGTGCCCGTGGACCAGGAGATCATGGACATCAAGGGGGAGCTGGGCAGGTAAAACTGATCCCAGCCACGTGCACGTCCTTTAACCCCATCCCAGCCCTGTGACAGGCCCACCCCAGTCCCGGCCTCACTGACCTGTCTGTGTTGCCCTGGGCAGCACCGGCAGCCAGGTGGGACAGCGCTTGGCCATCATCGGCGACGACATCAACAAGCGGTATGACGCGGAGTTCCGCTCTCTGCTGAAGTCCCTGCAGCCCACCAAGGAGAACGCCTATGAGTGCTTCACCCGAATAGCCTCCAGGTAAGGCCCCCGGCTCCTTCAGCAGGGGCTGGATGCCTCCTCCTGGAGAGGAGCAGGAAGGGAAGGTCAGATGGATGCAGCGCAGTCAGTGAGACCCTTGCGCTGTGCTCTGCGCCCTGTCCATTCAAGCGTTGTCCATTGTCCCTGGGCTGAGCTCCCAGCCCGTGAGGGTTCCTATGGTTCCTGCCTGTCTGCTCTTCCTCCTGCGCACCATTTGGACAGTCCTCACCCGACCATCGTCTCCCAGTCCTTGCACAAGCTGACCAGGGTCACACAGCTGGGCGGATGTGCCTGGGATGCACGGCCCATGCATCAGTAGCCAAGTGAATGTCCCAGCTCCCCTGCAGGGAGGGACCTGCCCTGGACCAAGGCAGACCCACTGGTGGTCCCTCTTGCAGCCCTAAGCCAGGCTCGATGAGGCACAGAGCAAAGGCAGCTGCAGGCTATGGGCACAGGCAGGTGCTCACTGCCCTTGGCATGGTCCACACAGAGCAGGATTGGACTAACTCCAGATGCGGGATGCTCCACAGGCTTGCAGAGCCCACAGCTGCCTTGCACAGGTGATGCTCACCCAGCTCACTCAAACACAGCAGCAGGGTGAAGAGCACAGGCAAAGATCTGGACAACTTATTGCCTTGATTGCCTGAGGTACAGCCTTGGACCAAGGTGGCCATCAAGGGGTTCCTTACCCCCTTGTCTCTGTAGGGAAGACAAGACACTGCACATCAAACCGTGTACCCAGGGTCATGCAGACCAGACCACCCCTGCCAGAGCCAGGATTGGTGTTGGGCTCTCTGGGTTCCCAGGTCCTCTGGCACAGCCCCATCCCTGCGCACCCTTGTGTTTGTGTCTAACTGCCTCTCTCTGTCCTCTTCCTGCTCCCTGTCCTTGGGAAGCCGCTGCTGCTCTCACCGCTTTGCCAGCCTGAGGCGGTTAAGGCACCGCAAACAGGTAAATTACCCCCTGGGAATTAACCTCTGTCCCTCTCTGTGCTTCTCTTGTCCCCTCCGGGCTCTGACTTCCCTCTCTGTGACCTGCACGGTGGCATCTCCGCACCAAGGCTCTGCAGAGATGGTTCCCTTTGGCTGTGCAGACACGGACAGGGCAGCGCGTTAACACACAGGGCCTGAGCCTTCTCTTTCTCTCGTTCCATTTTCTTTCCTTCTTGCTTGACTGGCTGGAAAGCAGGAAACACACCTCCGAAAACTGGTCCTGATAACTCAGTGCCCAACCTGCCCACAGCAATGCCCCCGTGCCCACCACAACCAAAACCTGGCTCGGGAGCAAGCACACTTTGCAGCCCCCCAGCCCTTGGAATAATGAGTCAAAGGAGAGGTCAGGCTTTGGTCTTGGAGGAGGTTGTGGAGGAAAAGGGAAGGTCTTGCTCTGACATACTTTGTCCTTAGATACAATTAAACCTCCTTACCTCCAGGTACGACCGCACAAGCCAGGGATGCTTTGGGACCCATGGGCAGTATCCTGCTCCTGGCCACATGTGTATCAGCTGCTGAGCTTGCTGCAGCAACAGCCTGACAGCTTAGATCACCACCAGTTTCACCTTACCTTGTTAATGCCCTTGCCCGTGAAAACAGGGGACATCCAGGCAGCTGTAGTGCCCTGTGTTTAGATGGAGACCCAAGAGAAAGGCAGGAAGGTGGCAGGTCAGCAACAGCCATCACAAAGCTTCCTCTCCAGCAATCCAGGGCCTGTAGCTGTGTAGGCAGGATTTGGAAACTCCTTTTCCCCAGGACATCCCCAACCTGCCCAGCCGAGGCAAGCATTGGCTGTGAACAAGGCTGTGTTTGTTCTGCTCTGAAAGTAAAACCTGCTCGCGGGTAGCCACACGTCCCTTAGCCACAAAATCACTGTGAGCAGCTGGGATGCAGCTCAAGGGGTAGAGCAGCATCCCCAGCCCTGCTCTGCGAGTGGCAGCACATGAGAGCCCTCCTCCTGGGGATGCTGAGAGCAGGGATGCCTGAGCCACGGCAGGGATTGACTCAGACCATCGGCTTCCTTTCAGCTTGTTCCAGAGCGGCATTAACTGGGGCCGGGTGATCGCACTGCTGGGCTTTGGCTATCGCATGGCCATCCACGTCTACCAGCAAGGCAGGACCGGCTTCCTGCGCTGTATCGCCCACTGCGTCGTGACGTTCATGCTCCGGAACCGCATCGCCCAGTGGATTGCCCAGCAGGGAGGATGGGTGAGGATGGGGCCGGCGGGATTCGGGATGAGGACAGTGAAAGGTGCAGCCTGGGCACTATGGGGTGGCCCCGGTAGGTCTAACGTGCTCTGCTTATTCTGTTTCCCCTTAGGTGGCTGCACTGGATCTGGACAATGATCACATGAAGTACATGCTGGTGATGGTGGCCCTGGTCGTGGTGGGACATTTAGTGGTACGACGCTTCTTCAAGCCCTAACCGAGGTGGTGGCAGAGGCTGGGGGGGTCCGGCCAAGCTCTCTCAAATCTCTGCTCTGCGTTGATGTTTCCCAAGAGAGTGGGGATTTGAGGAACCTCAAAGAGAGAGCAGCTTGGACCTGTGACCCACCGCAGGGCCCAGGGTCTCTGCCATCCATGCAGACACCACCAAGAACTATGGAGACAAGCGGAGGGAGGGAGGGAAGGTTCAACTCTATTGTCTGTTTCCTGCCTCACTCAGCTGCTGCGGGCAGAGCATCGCTGCGGCGCTCCCAGCGTGGGGCAGTGAGGCAGAGCGGGCTCCCCTGGAGACAGGAGTCTGGAGGAACAAATGCGTTGTGGTGATGCCCATGCGTGGGGCCCGTCTGCTCCTTGGGGCAGGCGTGCAGCTCCCTGTTTGCTGATGGCTCTCCTCAAGGCCATGCCTTTGGGACTGCAGCCTTGGGCGCTGCAGTTGCTGTCTGCAAGGCACTGGAGGGGCAAGGCAGCATGAGCACACGTGGGGCTTGCTTTCGTCTTCCCTCTCTTCCTGAGCCCAACTACTTGAGCCTTCCCTTTCAAACAAGCATCCCTACCCCTTTTAAAGGATCACGCTGCCTGCTCTGACAGTCCATGGCAGTGCTGGTGGGCAGGATTTCCCTTCCAACACCTGACCCTGGAGACCTGCTGCTCTCCCATGGCTGATGTGGGTGCTGGGTGCAGCCTCGCAGCCCTCCCTGAGCTCAGAGCTGGGGAGCACCAGCAGGTTTCCAAACACTAAAGGCTGTGGGGTGGCTGCCTGCCCTCCCTCCCATTCTGCTTCCACTCAGTAGCTTCAGATGCTGGCAAATGAGCAGCCCAACTGTGACCAGTTGGTTTCCCTTGTTCTCAATGGGAGCCCTGGAGTTGCATCTTCCTGCTACAGCAGCTCTTTGCCCCCTGAGCTCAGCTGGGCAGGATGGTGCAGACATGCTGTGGTTAAGCCCAGGGCTGTGGTGCTTTATAGCTGCCTCTTCTGGGCACAGCATCTTTGGGAAGTGCCTTGACCTTGTTCTGTTCATGACTAATGGTTAAGCGTGCCTTTGGGGGAGTGGGACAGACGCAGGACCCACTCTCCCACCTCAAATCTTTGTCTTTTACAAGCTATGGGAAGTACCTCAGCATGGTTTAGCTCTGTTCTTTTCACTCGAGGTGACTCTAAGGCTTGAAACTGTGACTGGCCCCTTCTGAGCCAAACTCACCCATCTATCTCCTAGAGCAGGTCAGCAGCTGGGGAGGGAGATGGAGGGACCTTGGAGGTAGGAGGTGGGCAGTGGTCCCTATACCCAGGCTCCTCTCCCAGTGCAGTCAGAGCCCCAAAGACTGGACACACCAGGAGAGCCCAAGGGGTCAGACCTTGAGAGCAGCCCATCTGCCCACATAGGAAAGGCATTCCTGACAGACAGCTCTCTAACCTGTTCCTAAACCCTCCAGCATTGCCTCCCCACCACTTCCTACCTTAATCTTTAGGTAAGTTTTCCCCTCCATGCCTTGCTGCAGTTGAAGCTTGTTACTGCACATCCTGTCCAAGCACAGAGACTGGACCCCTCGCATCCTTCCTTGCTGCTGCAGAGGCTTAAGCAGCATCAGCCCTAACCTTATAACACCTTATCCCTCGTGTTCCTGCCTCCCTTCACAGAACAGCAAACTTTTCAGCCTGTTTCCATATCAGGGTCTTTCTGTGCTTGCCATTTAGACCCTGTTTCTGCAGTATCCCTTTCCCTGGGCTGTGCTTAATAGAAAAGCATTAAAACATTTGCTATAATGTTCCTTTTCTATAGATCTCTTTTGGTTGGTTTGTTTCATCTGCTGAGCAGCGCAGCTCTCCAATGGTCTGTCCATGCTGTTTTGTGCCCGTGCTGACTCCCTTGGAGCACCGCTGTCCCCTCTGCGTTTACCCACACGCAGCTTCATTTTACCCCGTTCACCCACCTTGAGATTTCCTCCACCCTCTTCTCTGGTACGAGCCGATGTAACCGAGGGCTCTCGGCTGCGGCTTCCCCGCCCCGCTCCTTCCCTTCTTCTCTGGGGGAACACACCGCCAGATGGAGCCTTTTTGCCACGGTGAAGGTGAACTGTTTGCTGTTCCTTTCCCTTCCTCTTCATCAGCCCCATTACTGGCACTGCCCTCTAGGCTGGTTCTCTGGCTGGTTGTGTCCCCAGCAGGGCTCTTTCAGAGGGCAGCAAACAGCGCATCAGCTTCCATTCACTACTTCGCCCTCCCAGAGCTCTAACAGGCTGGAGAGGACTTGTGCTTGCCCAGAAAGCCGTGCTGCTTCTACTTTATTCTCATCTTCCACATTGAAGTGTTTCACTGCAAGCCCCATTCAGCTGTGAGGCCAGCAGACCTTAAAGAACGTGTTTCAGCTTTGTAGTAAGTGATGGAGCCTTAGTAAAGTCTGTGGCACCAGGACAGAGAATAGAACCTTTAACGCAGGTGCTGTAGCAAAGGGAAGTGTCCATTTGATCCGTTTTCTCAGGGGATTTGCAGGGAGGATGTCTCAGGATCTCAGCCTATTGCCTCCCTCTGCTCTCGCCTCTCCCAGCCCTCCCGGCACTGCTTACAGCAGGGTGGGCTTGCTGGGATCCCAGATGAGAGGCCTGGCCTTCCCCAGGAGCCGATGCTCCAGAGCCGCAGCTGGCATCTACCTCGAAGCCCCCACTCAGCAGCGCTTGGCGGGTGCCTGGACCAGGTACCACCGTGCCTGTGTGCAGAAGGCTTCTGCTGTGGGCCTGGCAGTGCCAGGAGCAGTGCTTCATTACCTAGGACAAGAGCTGTAGATGAAACTACATCCTTAGGATAACCCCAGCCTCCCCTTACAGGGCTGAATCAGCCACTTCACTCTGCAGGGATAAAGCCCTGATTGACTACAATATTCTTCACAAGTGTGAGCTTTTTAAGCACCAGCCCAGCCACGTGTTGTGTGGGATGCAGGGACAGCACCCTCCAGCCTAGTGACTGCCCTGGGGCTTTGGCTTTTGCCCTGGTGAGCAAGGGGAATGAGGCTGGGAAGCCCTCGAGGGGAAAACCAAGGTTGAAGGTGAGGAGGAGGCTTTGCCATGGCTGTTTACCAGGAGGAGATTGCTCAGTGCATCATTTGGTCTCACACAGCCCCTTCCCCAGCTCCTTTCTCCATCCCTCCAGGAAGCCCCAGCACTGGAGGAAGGGGATGAGGTGTGTGACAGAGCAATAGAGCTTTGCACTGACTGGAGGAAGGGAATGGAAAACACCTTTTCTTTCCAGGAGGAGGACAGGAAGCATTGTCCCAGTAGCAGCAGAGAGATGGGGAACACTCAGTCCACAAGCCAGCCTTTCCCCAGTGCAGGGCATCTCTAAATGGCAGGCAGAGAGGCTGTGAGGAACGTGGTGGGCTGCTTTTAACTAAAACCATTTCTTTCACAACCATTCTGTTTTAAATGATGTAATATATATATGTGAAAATAAAAATGGTACATGCAGTACAAACCTGGCTGCCTTGAGGGCTTTCTTCCACAGACTGTGCTCCTTTGCAGGGTGCTCTGGGTGTATTATAGATCCCCCTATGCAAGCTTGCACAAGCTATTTGGTCTCAATTGCCCATTAGGAAGGGATACAAGCCCTTCCTACACTTCTTCTAGCATGAAGAGCTAGACAGGGAGAGAAATGTGCTGCTGCAGCTTATTTTGTCATCCCTGAGAAGCAGGGGATGCGTTACAGCAGCTGCTGCAGGGATGAAGAAGAGACTCTGTAGTAATCTGCGGTCTGATCAAGCTGCCAGGAGTTAAGGATCTTATCTGTGATGTGTCTACACCTCCCTAACGGGAAACAATGAGGACAGGAAATTGCGAAGGGAAAATCCATTAGAAGAGTGCAAAAGGATTCTCAGGTGCCATAAAACACTTCGCCAAATGAAAGGGAAACTCAAGTTCTCATCAGAAAAGCCCAACCCCTACAATCAGGGAGGTGCTCCCATTGCCCTGTGCTGGGGTGACAGCAATAGCTCCTGCTGGCTGCCAGCACCATGGGGGCAGAACTTGCATTGCAAACACAAGCAGGGGGGAACCTGGGGCTCCTGCAACAGCCACTGCCCTGAGCTGCCCGTCCCAAACCCAGCCCAGATGCTCCTCAGGCTCTGCCGCTTCCAGCCGCTCCCTTATCATATACACAAGACAGGGCATGAGCTCGCACCGTGCTGCCCTTCTCTCTTGCACTGCTCTCCTTTGCTCAGGGACAAACCTCGCTGCTCACCTGATGCTTCACCCCTTGCAGGACCGGTCCGGACACCAGCTCTGCTCCTACCAGCAGAGGCTGCAATGGGTGGAAAGGCAGTGATGGGAGAGGTCAGGATGCTTTAACACCCCGGGTAGCCTGTGCCCTGTTAATGAGCACACTCCCCTTAATGAGCTCTGGCACAGCCTATGTGCTAATGATGCCCCAGTCATCACCTGCCAGCTATCCCTGCTGGTACCTTCCTATTTCCAGCCTGGCTGCTGGGATGGTTGGGACCAGAGGGTGCCAGAGGGGTTTGAATACTGCAGAATTAGCCCTGGGGAATGTGTCTGGGAGTGTTTGCTGGAGAAGGTGAGGAGCTGAAGGCTCTGGTTATAAATTGCTGTAGAAAGAGGGGCTCAGGCTTTCCACACCATCAGCCAGTAGCAGATTAAGCGTCGGAATCCACATCAATATTTATCCTCCAGCTCTGGTCTCTATAAACAGCCGCGTGCCACAGCTGCCACTTGGTGCTTGGGATCACTGCAGTGGGACTGCAGCAAGGCAAGAGTGCTCCTGCACACAGACACGAGCTGCTGAGGCTCTGTCCCTGCCTCCCTGTGCAAGGAGAGGTTAAACCTTAACACAAGACAAACGTCCCTAATGGCAGCACTGGCTGCTCCTGTAATCCACTTTGTGTCCTGCCCCAAAACCACATCAAGCTCCTAATTAAAGTACCAAAAAAATAATTAAGGCCACAATATTATTGAAGTTTTTGCCTTTGGCCATGCAAATAGAATCAACCCTAAACCAGAACCCCAGATGTGGCAGCAATCTAGACCTGGATCTGGTGTTCGAGACAAGGACCTCTAAAACTGGGTCAGACTTGGAAGCACCCCGAGTTTTGTGGAAATAAAGGTTTTCCAGTTGATTTCCAGGGTGTGAAAGGAGAGTGGGCAGGAAAGAGCTGGGAAATGCCACTTGTGTTCATCATCTTCATTCTTAAAACAAAAGCCCTCCGCTCCCAGGCACGTTCCCTTCACTCGGCACATGCTGGAGCATCCTCAGCCTCTGGCTGGGATACAGGGACATGCTCCTTCCAAGGGTTCCATTCACCTCACGCAGCATTTCTGCCACTGATAGCGGGGATTGCATATGGGACCTGACTGCACTGACACAACGCATTGAAGGAAACAGACTTTGCTCTCGCAGTGAAAAGGGAACACGTGCAGCGTTAACAGCCCAACGTTGACACGACCTGGCACCAGCAGAAGGGCCTCAGGCAGTGCTGTGAGAGCAGCTCACAGCAAACAGTTCACAGCATCAGCGTTCCTTTCCACCCTGTGAATCGGCAGCCAGAGCTGCTGAGTCTTCTCCAATTCATTCCTTATTCCCAGCTCCCCCTGACTTTCCCTCAACAATCTCCACGAGTTGCGGTGGGCAAAGTCAAGAGAAGACAACCCCAAAAGCGTGTCTATCCATTCACCCATGGGTGAGATGAGCTGGTTCCAGCACACACGGCTCTTCTGGCAGGGCTCTGCTCTGCTTGCCTGCTCATACAGCTTTCCGGATCAAAGCTGGAGCCTGTCCATGTATCAAGAGCTCTGGCAAAGCAGTTTCATGTCTGCACTCAATACAGCATTTAGACATACCCTTATCCTCAGATGGCTGTGGGGAATACTGCAGTAATTCAATGCCCTTGGCTGGAGCTCTGTTTTAAGGAAGGAATCTCTTGTATTAAAGTCAGACGACCTGATTCAGCACAAAGCAAGCGATAAATCCAGTTTTCTACTTACAGCAGTCCATGAAGGAGACCAAACCATAACCCTGCCTTTATACAAGCTGTATTTCTAACTCAGAGCTCCCTTTCTCCAGAAGAGCCCTCACATTTGCTTGAACCATGTCTCTGCCCATCAGCTTCATCACCAACACAGCCAAGGGAAGTGCCTTGGCATTCACCATGCGCTGATTGTGCTCACCTATGGGATTTACACCCTCATTTGGGTGGGTTGGTTCTACTCTTACTCTGAAAACTGAAAGTGGATGAGGTCTACATGGCTCAGGTGATGCCTCTTTGAGAGCAGCACAAGGTGTTTCACAACCCTTTTCCTTGTGATCCTGCAAAAAGCTGGACAATGACAATGCAGGAGGTGACCATGGCTCAGCTGCATCGCCTTGAAACCACAGCAATCCAACCATCAAGGCACCAAGCAGCAGGGCTTTGCCAAGGCAGCAGGGTATCTTGCTAAGCAATGAGCCAGTTTTAGCAGCTGGCACATGCGAGGGAAAGGCAGACCCACAAGCACAGCAAAATACTGGCACTTTATGGCTTGTTCAGACTTCAGAGCAATTCATAGGTACTCATTTTATTCTCCAGCAGTGTTGTTCCTGCTGCATCCCCATCTTTGCAGATGCTGCCAGGGGAAAATGCGGCCGAGCATCATTCCCAGCAGAAGCGTGGTGCTCCATCCCTTCTGCACCATGCAGCTGGCAGCTTCTCTGTGGCCGGATGGAGAGCACAGTCCTGCAGGAGCCTCTGCTGTGGCAAGGTTGTGTGCCCACCACTGCCAAGGGCGCTGCAAGAAGCACATTCACTTTCCTCACCCATCTCTACATCTGGGGAAGAACCCAGGGGAAGGACAGGCTTGTGATGGCTCACAAACACCAAACTGGGGTTCTAACTGGTAACACCAAGGTTAGAGCCGTTAACTCGGGGAAAAGCTGTGCACTTCAGAGCAAAGAGATGAGAATGCCCACACTCGTCACATCTTCCAACTGCTGGGGTTTCTCTTCCTTTAATAACACCTTGGCTCTCTGCAGCATCTTTACCTCGGCTTGGAACTCCCTCCGCTCCCTGTGTTCTTTCACCTTTTCACTTTCCATTTCTGGTAAGACTGAAGAAACACACCAGAAAAAGCTCGGTTTTCTCTTCACAAAACCCACTCAAAGCATTGTTTTGATGCGTTTTGACAGGCTCACAATTCCCAGACTAAAAAGAATCAGTCACCGAAGTTTTCCCTCCTGGAAAAAAGGACATCTCCATTAAAAGAACAACAAACATCCTCTCATGTAAGTTTCTCGGCCAATCTAATCTTGGGCTGGTTTAGATGGCATAGGCAGGTTCAGATTCAACAGCGCTTCCTGGGTCTTGTGGAAGCCTTGAGTTACTAAATCATAGTGGAAATCTCCTTCCATTGAAAAGCCAAGATGCTGGTCCCTTTCTTCATCATCATCACCATCAACAGGACCCTACAGGCTGCCTAATGCCTTCCCTAATTCCTGGACAAGGCTTGTTTCCAGGTTTTATGCTTCCTGAACCCTGGGCAAGCCGTGGGCTTGCCAGACCCTCAAGGCTGGAAGAGCCCTTGGGAAGGACCCTCATGTCCTCTGGCTGCCAGCATTAGCAGGAGGGAAGGGATAGAGGAAAATCCCTCAGGAGGCCAGGAAGAATTACACTATCCCACTCCAGGAACAAGAGGCATCCGGTCTAACAGAGCTCACCATTCACTGCCTGTTGCTGGTGCTTGTCTTCACTTTCCCAGTTCACTCTGAACCACTCTACTGCACAGGCTGGAAGTCTGCACCAGGGTAATTTAGGGCACATCAGCACATGCAAGTGAACTTGATTTAAGTGAGAGCATCACTTGAAACCACAATAACTTTCCTCAATTAACTCTGCGTGTAGGAAAGACCTTGGAACGCATTTTAAGCTGCTATATTAAGGCATTTTAAAGCCCTTCGTGAACACTATTATTCTGGCTCACTTTAAACCTTATACTCCAGTCTGACATTAATACAAGGGTTGCGATCATGCAAGTGCATAACCGAGGAGCTGAGCTGTGATAACACTTAACCCACTGCAATACAACTGCTTTCTTTTCCTGAGGCAAGAGCTGACTCCTCGGGGATGAAGCTGCATCCCTCTGCACATCCCAGGTACCATTCTCACAGTGCCAAGAGCCCAGCATCGTGCCGTGCACACGGGCACTGGGCAGGAGCAGCAGTTATGTGCTCTGACTGATGTGACTGCTATGTGCAGGTCAACGTAAGCACTACCAAGTCCTCCAGCAAAGCAGGAATTACTGGTCACAGGAGTTGAAGGCCAAGTATGTAACATCACATTAGAGCTGGGCTGGGTCTGCGCGTGGTTAATTAAAGCGGCTCAGCTAAAGCAGTAATTCGTTAAGCTGCATAACTTAATTGCTTGCAATCATCTGCCTATCCCCACACTAAAATCCTCCTCAGAGGAAAGGAGGCGTTGAGCTGCGGCCGTTAAAATTCATTCTTTTGGCTACCGACGTGCAGCTTCTGCGAGCTGATAAGGCCAAGCCATTCCCTCATGGTTATCACACACAGGCAGCTCTGCACACCAGCCCTGCTGACAAACAAGCCGTGCTGGGAGAAGCCCCGGTATCCAAAATGTACCTCAAAACTCAGCCTGACCCTTCAGCTCCCAGCCAGCCCCAAACACATCCCTTGGGATGCAGAGACCTGGTGGGAGCAGCGGGCGTCTGGGTCCTCCCTGTGGTACAGGGGAATCAAAGGCTGAGCCCTCACAGGTTAAGGAGCCTTTGCTGCTGTTCATCTCACAGCAGAGCCTGCTCCTGGGATTCACTATCATTAGGCAGGACCGAGAAAGGATGCTGCGCCGTGCAGAAGCACCAGCGCCCCGCACATCCAGACACAGCAGCACGCTGCCCGCACCGCTCCCTAACACACTGAAAACTGGGCTTTAAGCCCCCCAAAAAAATGTGTCTTTAAATTCCCTATAGTGGAAAGAGGTGGAAATTGAAGTTGCAAAGTCCTGCTCAGCGAGCAATCCACATCCAAGCTGTGAGGGGCTGTGTGCTCCTGTGCTGGCCGGTGCACCAGACGCATAGGAGAAAACCAGCTGGAGACTCGTGCATCATGTCTTATTACCTGGAATTCTATTTCAACATAGCTGAAAACTTTAAAAACCAGGCTTTTATTTATAAGAAAAAGAAGCAATACTGATAATCACTCATTTATTATGAAAAGCCTGAAAAAAACAGGCTTTTCATAGTCAAAAATGATGTCTTACTCTGCAGGTCTGAGTTGCTCAGAAGACAAAAACTGCCATGAAGGTTCCTCCCCAGCCAGCACCAATCCATTGGGCAGCCCAGCAAGCACGATCCTGCTCCTGTTCCTCCTCCCATTCCCATTCCCACCACTGGCAGCCAAACCCAGACACCGTTATTGCTGGTGTAAATCAGAGCAGCTCCGCTGGCTGCCGAGGAGCTCTGCAGATTTATGCCAGGAGCTGACCCCACACCTCCATTTCCAAAACTAGGGCAGATTGAAATATGCGGGTTTTCAATCATGTATTCAGGTTAACAGGGCCTTTATATTTAAGCAATTAATCTTGCAGAGGCTGAGACCTCTTGGGACAACGTGTAAAGGTTGCTAAGGCAAGGAAAACAAACACAGTTGTGTAACTCGGTCCTCCCATGTCTTTTCCCTCGTGAAAACACACATGCACTGGATCTGAAACCCAGCAGTGATGCAGTTTAACAACCAGAAGCACACCAAGATGTAGTTTAGAAATGATTTTACTAAGAGGGAGCATTACCTTATCTTGTGTTACCTTAAAATGATTCAAACCAGAAGTATTGAGACATGACCCTGGTAACAGAGGAAAACCAGTACTGTGTTAGAGTGTGTGCTCATGAACAGAACATACCTGGCCACGGGCACTGATGCCTCTGTGCACGTGCTTGTTCTGGATTTAAACTGGCTCTGGATCCCAGCTTGATGCCACCAAAGACTCTTCCCAAACCTGACCCCCATCTTTCCATGCGCCCTCTCACTGCCCCTCTCTGCCCAGCAGCTCCATTGCTGCATCTGCAGCTTTACCTAAGACACCCTGCGACAGACGCCATTTGGAACTGCAGACAGGGAGCTGTGCCGCATCTTCTTGCCCAGGAAGCAGACATCTGCCCAGGTGATGGCACCCAGCCTGCTGTGATCCACTTAAGGCACATCTCTTACCTATCACCTCATTTTAACACGCACCCTCATGCTTTCACTTATCCCTTTCTTCCCTTGAGTAGGACTGACACATGACTTTTATGCCTGTAACTGTCCCTCTATTTCCTTCCTCTTAACATTTGCCATTCCCCAGTCATGCAGGGTCATCTCCAACCTCACAAATTACTGAGACCCTTGTGATTTGACCCTTAGTTTTTAATTCTTCCAGCATATTAGACTCTAAAATAGCCTGGCAATACAGTTGCTATATGTCAAGAAGATCAGCTTGTGCTCATGAGAAAGAAATACCACCAGCTAAAAGCTGTCTACCTGCTCTCTTCCTAACCCAGCTGCCCAAGCCTGCTAAAGGCAACCCTGTGCAGGTAGCTGCATGGTGACCACTGCAGCGGGGAAGAGACTGACTGCAATGGAAAGATTCAGTCACACACAGCAGCTGCATCGTTGCATGGCAGAAGTTTCCATCACAAACAGCAGCAAGCTCTAAGAACATGCAGGCGGCTGCTATGTGATCCATGTGCTGCTGTTCCAAAGGGGCAGTTACACAGCACAGGCTCACCTCTGCGGTAGCCGTGGCTTGATTTGTGCTACCTGAAAACCTGTCCCTTCACACCGGTTTTGGCTTTATTTCTCCTCCCACAAAAGAATAATTTCCTTCTGAGCCCAATAAACCAGAAGGTCTCATTGGTTCTATGTTGTAACAGCAACGCTGCATTCTGCTAGGAACCAGCAATTCTGCCTCTGGCCGTGAAATTCAGGTAATGACCCATAACTGAAGTAAATGAGTATTTCATTTCCCATCCCTTGCAGACAGCTTACTAATGGAAATTGATTTCCAGCTTTTTTCTTTTTCATTTAACACACTCGTATAACGTCTTTATTTTGGATTCAAGTGGTTCCCAGTGAATTGTAGCCAAAAGGCTGGTGTATGGACAAAACCTGATCACATCTGGTTAATCCACACTGCGCACCAGCGTGGCAGGGACAGCCTCCATGGATGGATCCTAAGGCGGGGATCAGCAGAGCTCTCATCCATGGGACATGCACAAAAGTGCTGCTGCTACGGATCTGATCCATACACACAGTTACACCACTACCACACTCATTCGTAGGTGACACGCTGCATGCCCAGGCACCTGCAAGGGTGCTCCTCTGTCCCTGCAGCCAAGCCACAAGCCCCACATGTCCCACCCCAGCAGTGTCTGGGTGCAGAAGGTCCTGCCCCTCCACAGCCGCTCAACCACCCCTAGGCCCACGTTAATTCTTGCCAAATTGGGCTTTCTGGTGTAATCTGATCGAGCTGCACACACACACACACACACACAAACACACCCTTTTCCTGCTGTTTGGGTAAAACTCAGCCACAGTTTCTTCACTGGCCATCAGCAGCAGCAGCAGACACCGGCCGTGGATGTGCAGCCCTCAGTCTGTGCAAGGGGAAGAAAGGCAGAAAGGCACGGTAAGGGTTTTCCAGCTCCCACCCTGTTAGGTTACAGGGAGGCAAAATGAGGGTTTATAAGAGCGTGGTGTTATTTCCAACCCTTCTGCAGCCTCTCAGGTCAGGCTGACAACTGCAAAGCAGTTGGGAGGAGGGAAACAGCTACTTTGCCATTTTACTTTCCTAAGTACTATAGAGGAAGCAGAACCCAGCTGGAGCCGTTTTACAGTTTAAAAGCAGGACTAATAGCTATTATTTTTCTCAGTGTTGGGTTGATTTTCTGGTTCCATCGACACTTTAATAGCACCATAAATTGTCTGGTAAAGGAATTTTTAGTTAGAGATGGTGTCTGGGGTATTTGTTCCTTACTGATGTGTAATTTACTTGTACTGCTTGTACCGCTGTCAGGTGTTTCTAAGGACGGATGCTTTGTAGCATCATAATAATAATTAGAATAGGATATAGCAATGTTAATTGTGAATTAAAGTGGCAAACAGAGATGCTTGTGCAGATCAGCTCTTTCCTGGTGCTCCCCATCTCTCTGACCATCAGTGCCAGGGGCACTTCTCTGGGCAAAGGGGTTTTCTGTGCCTGCTCCTCTCTTCTTGCACTGCTAAACCCAGCCTTTCCCTTTGCTCAGGTGCATTTTGCACTCATGCTGATAGCACAGAACTGCTGAGCTCCTGGAGAATCCTGTGTGTTACCCCCATGAATGCTAATTTGGGTTTCATTCTGTAATGGATCAAAAAGGAAGGTGACCATAGAGACCAGGTGGAGGAGGACAGGAGCCTGGCAGGTTTGGAGCCCTGCAGAGAATAATGGCAGGGGAAGAGATGGGACATAGAATGAAATGCCTGTCACAGCTGCCTTGTGTGGGAGCATAATGTCATTACTGCAGTAAACGTTCCTTTCTTTTATACACGAGGAAAGCCATGAGCAAATGAAGAAAGTACTTTTGTTCCTCAGCTCACCTGCTTGAGAGGCAAAACCCCCTTCTCTGCCTCCCAGGGCTGCAGGGGGGAATAAGCAAGATCCATTGAGCTGTAAGGATGTTGGCTTGTTATGGACTTTAAAGTATAAACCCATGGTGAAAACGAGATGAAGTCAGAAGGGATGGGGTTTTCTGTGTGTGATCTGTCTAGGTTTTCCCATTGAGAATACATACATACATACTGAGATGAGCACACGTTAAAGTTCGTGTGCTGTCTGACTTAGGAGGGATGATGGCACGATCTGCAGTCTTGTCTTCTAACTACATAACCATCATAGCTGAACCCTGCCACACGGACACTGCCCTGAAATAGCAGGGGGAAGACACTTTGCTGGACAGATCAAGGGGAAAAACGTAACCATGGCAGAAATAGTTACCCTGTTTCAGAGATGAGACGGGCAGAGGGCAGCCAGCAGCAGAGCTGGATGCAGTATTAAATATGTACCTTCTGCCTCAGAGACTGAAGTGGGACATGGACAGTTAGAGAAAAAGCTGAAAAAAACCCATCAAAGTAGGGAAAATCGTCCTTTTAAAGTGATAATCAATGATTGTTTTCAACTTACAGCAGGCAAAAGGCTACTTCAAACCACCAAGGAAGGATGTGGGCTTATACTGTTGGTTTTACTGTCCTGCCTCATGTGGGAGGTTTCCTTGGCTGGTTCATGAATCGCAAAGAAATACCAGTTTTGTATGAGAAACTGAAAAAACCTTCCTGGTGTCCTTCCCAGAAAATACTCCCTGTTGCTTGGACCGTCCTGTACACCGGCATGGGGTGAGTTCTGTGATCTGCTCCCTCCCCCATCCCGCTCCTGGTGACACACAGAAGCCAAATCCTGGGCTGGGTACCACAGGCAATGCTTATGTGCAGGGACGAAGCCCTTACCTGGCTTTGTAAACAGCTACTAAAGACAGTGCTGCCCTGGGGAAGGTGTAAGAGCCAGGTGGGTACAAGGAAGCGATGGCCATGTGTGAACACCACTGTCCTGCACATCCCTGCTGCCAAATGACCTCATGTGAAAAGACTTGGTGTGTATCAGGGATTTCCTCACTGCAAACCACTAACGTGTTCCTCTGTTCACAGCTATGCCTCCTACCTCATCTGGAATGACCTGGGTGGCTGCAACAACAAAGCGGTCCTCCCGCTTGGCCTCTACGGGGCTCAGCTGGCCTTGAACTGGGCTTGGCCTCACTTCTTCTTTGGGGCACATAACCTGAAGATGGTAACGTATGGGTCACCCACTGGAGGCTTGGCTGCTGGGGTCCCTGCCACAGGGCTGCGGGAGGGTTTTCTAACCACTTGTAAAGAGTGCCACAAGAAGAGCTTTTGCCCACATGCAGCTCACGCTGCACCTGGTTCTAGACAATGGTATCAGCCCCTTCCACCCCTGGCCCTGCTCATGCAGATAGCCCAAGCAGCCAGGCACAGGGAGCAGTCAGCAGCCCCTAGTTAAGGATTCGGGGTGAGCGATAAGTCCTGCAGGGAGTCCCACCCTGTGCCAGCATCCCTGGGGTGTATTAGTAGTGAGCAGCTTATCGAGCAAACACAATGCTCTGTGCACTGCAGAGTCTACAGGATGATGTGCACAAAGGTGAGGCACAGCTATACCCAAAAGCACTCACCCCAGGATCCAAGGCCCAGGGGTGACAGAAGCACAGCATGGGATTTATGTTTCCATCTGAATTTTGTCACCCTGTGGATGAAAAGTACATTTGGAAAGTTTGTTCAGTGATAACAGCCACTGGTATTAGCATAAATAAGGATGTGTCTGATGTGTCTGTGCGAGCACTACCAGCAGGAGGGGCACTGATCGTCATTAACAGTCTATTAATCCACGAAACTCGATAATGAACATAAATTAACACCATTTTGGCTCTTGGTGTGATACGTTACAGTCTCACTGGTTAGGGTTCAGAGCTAAAGCCCTGGGGTTTAGAATCTCTCTGGGTGACTTCTCACTGCCAAACCTCTGCCATTCCCACTCCATGTCCTCACCTCTGGCAGGATGGTGTGCTGGGGAAGGCTGCCCAGGGTGAGCACCAGCATCACGCTCATCTCTTTGCTACAGGCACTGATTGACATCCTCTGCTTGGACGTGCTGGCCATAGGCACCATGTGCTCCTGGTACCGCATCAACAAGGTGGCGGCGCTGCTGCTGGTGCCGTACCTGGGCTGGCTGGCCATGGCCACCTGCCTCAGCATCCGCATCTGGAAGGACAACCCCGAGCAGAAACCAGGGAAGAGCGAATAAGAGCGGGACAGAAATGAAGGCATTTGAGAGAATGACACTATGCTGATGTAAACCAAGATCTAATCATTTGAGGGGCTCATTCTTGGACAGGCATCGGAACGTGCCTTCTCCTCCTCCCACCTTCACTGTGGCTGTGTCAAAGCAGGGTTTGCACCATGCCCCCATGTGCTCATTTGAAGTAATTCTGCATCCTTAACCTGGGAACAGCACTGCTGAGGTCTGAGCAACCTTAACGTTACCAGGTCAGATGCCATTAGCCAAATTAGGATCTCATGATACGAGTGTAACCCAGGGCAGCACCTGAACACCCCTCGAAACCCCCAGAGAGCAGAACTTGTTCACACACGTGGTAAATCCCATCTCCTCTGCTGGGACCAAACAAAACCGCCCCTTCCTCCTGCACACCGACCTTTACAGAACTTACTTGTTTCTCGCTGTTTGTGCTGTTGCTTCATTTCCATGTATCTCCACGTTTGTGCTTTAGAACATTAACTTTTTAACTGTCAGTAAGCAGTAATCTGCCTTGTTCTGCTGGTGAAAGGAGACTGGGCGCTTTGGCTTCTATTTGTGGAGTATCACACTCCTTAAGTTTCACGCTCCAAGATAAAGCAGCAATGATTAGAATGCAAATGCTTCTCCCAGAGGAAATTTCTCTCTTCCACCTCGCTGTGCTACCCCTCACCAGAAAAGGAAAACCACCACCAGTGCCTTTGAAAAACCACTTAAAACATTGGTTTGGGGTTTTTTTAAGTACAGAAACACAAAAGCCTCTGTAAAATTTAAGATCTTGCTCACACTGCCTTGAAGGTTGTAACACCATGACTGGCAAACAGCCCCACACCAAGCCTCTCAGGAGCAGAATGGGTTCCTCACCCCAGAATCTGCCCATTCCTGAATATTATTAATCAGGAAAGGTTTAAATACATTTAAAGGTTTAAATCATTCCAGAGCAATGGGACCAAGCCACGACAGAACTAAACACAAGAGGTGCATGGACTGGCTCTTGTCCATCCTTTATTCCAGCCATTGCCTTTGATGAATCTGAGCCTCAGATGTTGCTGCCTACAGAGAATATTTACTATTAGTTTCTAATTGATGGAAGCAATCAGAATAGAAGTGAATAACAAGTAGACAGAAGCGAAGAAAGGTGGTGAGTGGGTTTTCTTTCTGGCAGCTGACTGTAGATTAGGGTGCCTGGGTAAACTTGCAAGGTGGGGGAGGAGGGCTTAGCTGGGAATGTAAAATAACTGTATTTGCTTTTAATAAAACCAAGCCACTTCTATTTGGAGAATAAATAAATCCAAGTTCTTATTTTCCTGCTTGGGTACCAGGTCTCCAAAAGCTCAAGGGATCTCGTCTGGAGCACACAGCCTGTGCTCTGGCTCCAAAGGGATGGGGATGGGCAGCCAGGCTCAGTCCCAGTGCCTGTTACGAGTGTGAATGAGCTGTGTGGGTTCTGAGCCCAAAGGTCCCTTTGGCCCCTGTACAGTGCACACATGCTCACTTGGGGATGCATTTTCATGGCAGGCTCCTCCAATATGCTTCACACATAGTTTCAAGGTAAGGAAGGGCAATCGTTGGGGCTTGGGTCCTTCCTGCGTCACATCAAGCCTGATTTTGAGCTCCTCAATGTTCTCAGGTCCAGGTCATGCCCACAGCAGAGCCAGGTGCTTGGTGATGGGACTTGGGAGCACTTGGAATTGGTGGTACCTGTTTGACACATGGGCATACATCTTGTTCTGTCATTCTGAGCCCATCCATTATTTCTCCCTCCTGGCTGCGGGACACCTTTTCACAGGGCTGCTGCTGCAAGCACATTGCTGTAATCTCCCATGTAAAAGCTGCACAAGAACAGGCCACTGAATGGATGTGGCTGTGAGCAGGGCTATAAAGCAGGAGCACTGCAAAGAGCACTGGGAAGATCATAAGCTACTTAAAGAGAGAGAAAAGTCCTGTGTATTTCAGGGCTTTATATAACTGAACTCATTTACAGTGGTGCCTCGTCTGTGTCTTCCAGAAAGCAACATGCCAATGGACAGGAAGACATAAATTACTTCTTCCTAAAAAGAAGCTGAGAGCTGGGCTGGAGACTCAGTCCTGTCCTGTCCCAGTCAGCTGGCAAAGCCGCAGGAACAGGGCTGAGCTGAGCCACTCAGTGAAGCCAGGAAGAGTAAAGCAAGTCTTTACAGTGCCCTCTGCTTTTGGAAAGGGGAAGAGAATTAATGAAATCACATTGAAGTTTTTAAGTGACTTGAGTTGAAACCTGCAAACTTTTAATCACATTTCCAAATTAAACAGGTGAATGAATATTTAAGCAACTTTCCTAAATGAGTCCCCTTTCCCCTCACTCCTACTTTTATCTGCAGCTAAAGGAAAATCTGGAATTAAGAGTAATAGGTTTTTTTGATCTTTTGCCTTCCCCATTTCCCAACCGCAGGGACTTGGTCTTGTCTTCATTCCAGTTCCTCTTCCTCCCAGTCCACCTGTAAGTGCACCAATAGCTTCTCTTTGCTATTTGCATCCTCCTGCACGCAGCAAAACCAGCAAACACTCCTCCATGTAATACACATAATAGCTTAAAATCAATTGGCAAAGTTAAATTCAGCAAAGCATCCTCCTGTATTAATATTTAAAGCATCATTTGGTGTATTTGCTATTTAAACAGATATACTAAAACCCCTTGCATGAAAGAACTTCAATGACATTTCAAAGGCAATCATCTGGAAAAAACTGTAACAAACCAGCCTCTGCTTTTGTAGCCCTGGCTTCCCATCAGCACGGTGGTCACACCATGGCTGGGAGGAGCTCGTGGCCACGCAGCCCTTGTCTGGATCCATCCCTGTGCTATGGGCAGACCTAAAGGAAGAGAAAACCCAAAGCAAAGAGGTGAGAGGCTCTCCTCCCTGCCACACATGATCCTCCCCAAGGGCCCTTTTCCCAGGGCATCCAGAGAAGCACTGGGAAGCTTTTGCCGATGCCAGCACTGACCAGGCAGGAGGCACGAAGGTGTCTGGAACAGACACTACGGCGTCAGGAACATTCACAACCCACGTCGGGACACGTCGCGCCCCACACAATTCAAGCAGTGACTCAAAGGCCGCGCATTCATGGCAGCTTTCACAGGCTCGTGGCATTTCAAGAGAAGAGCCACCCCTCAGATAACCGTGTCTACGATGATCCCTCTCTTCAGGCTCAGCCAGTGCTTCCAGAAAGACGCATTGGGTAACTAAACTGCTCATTACACTTGACATAATCCAAAGGGCACAGCCCCAGCTGCTGGACCCGCAGTATTTGCACATAAGCAAACCCCTCCTGCCTTTCTGCCCAGCCTCTCCTAAGCCTTGTCGCATTCAATAATTCACCAGGTGCTCCAGAGAACACCCTGGCTCCAGCAGTAAGGAACTTTAATTGATTTGCTGATGTCTGGAGCTATGCTAAAATACAGCCAAATGCTGCTGTGTGCACTGATTCAGGGACACGCTCTCCCCATCACCCCTTCATCAGCACTGACAATGGACAACACAAATCCCTGTGGCTCTCATCACCTGCAGTGGAGCTGGGACTGACCTGCCCCTAACCTGCTCCCAGGAGAACCACAGCAGAAGCCCAGTGGGAAGGGGGTTGTGCTGCTCGGAGCTGCCATTAACTCCCATTGGAATGGGATTTAATTCCATTGGAATCAGTTGGGAAGCCTGGCTCTGTGGCAGGGGGTGTGCAAGAGCTGGGGGGCACAGGCTGGGGGAACCAGGCAAGCACATCGCTCCGCTCTGCCTGCACCATGGCTCACTTCAGCCCCAGTGCCTCTTCCAGAGGGATGCAGGCACCATCCAAGTCAAACCCATGGGACACTGTGGTGTTTCCTGCCCCATCTTTTAAACCCTGGCATTGTGTTCTTGCAGCGGGAGGAGAGGGACAGGATCCATGTGAGTCTGCAGGGGCCAGGGGAGGAAAGCTGCCTCCGCACATCACTGTCACTTTGTTTATTTACCACGTAACGGTAGATACAGCTGGAAAAAGCAGGAGGGGGACTGCAGCCAGGCAGTGTATCCGGGGAGATGTTTTGTTAGTGCCACCAGCTGTCCCTTTGGAATAGAGAGCACGTCTGCGTCGTGACTCACACAGCCCGGGTCTTGTTTCACTCCCGCATCCATCCAAAAATGTTCCTCCAGCCTGAGAATGCAGTAAAAGCCCCCAGTTGCTGGCAAGGGTTTCTGCAGCCAGCTCTGTTCTGCTGCCCCTCTGTGATCAACAAAGGAAAAGAGCCACTTTAACTTGTAAAGGAACTCCTGCTGCAATTACAGGGACAGCAGATGACTTGCCAGGTCAAGGGAATGTAGAACTCTTGGTGAGATGACTAGTTAAGATGGGGAAAAAACAGTCATCAGATTGGCCTAAAGTCAGTGGAGAAACTATTCTGGACTTGGGTGGATGCAGGGTCAGATATAAATGTCCAATACTCCAGCAAAGCCAGAAAGCTTCTCCCAGAACAGGCTGCTGTCCTAGCCTAGTCACCTTTCCTGGCAGCATTCCCATGCAGAGAGCTCCTCAAATCTTACCACAAGTTGGTGTCTCCAAGGTCCACTCTTGCCCATTCCTTCATGCAGCTCTGTTCAGGCGCTCTGGCCTCGATGCTCCAACACAGTGAAGCCAGACCTTTCAAAAGAGAGGGAAGGAGATGCCAGATGTTGTGGACACATCTGTCACGGATCGAGAACCACAGCCTGGGTTTGTGCCACTGCGATAGTCAGCTCGGTGGCTGATGCTGTGGTCACGCCTGAGAGGTTTCCCCACACACAACTGCAGAAGAGGGAACCTCCAAGGGAAGAGCCCGTGCTCACCGGCTGCAGTCCTTGTGTGGCGCATGGGGAGAGGCCATGGGGCTCTGCTGGGATGAGACCTTGGTATGGAGCAGTGGATGGGGAGAGGCAATGGGCTTACCCTCATCCTCCATGCACAAGACCCAGTGTGAGCTGGATCTCCAGTGCTTCTCCTGTGGCTGAGCAGCCACTCCATTGTGTGGAACAAAGCTCATCATCAACTAAATAAGCCATTAAGTTAGTGGGGAGAGGGGCAGGATGGAGGGAAAACTCAATAAATCATTGGCAAGTGCAATGACTGCAGTGAACCCAAGTGCCATCGGGAGGTCCCTCCATGTCCCAGCACCACCCCTGGCATCCCCCAGCTCCTTTTCCCATCCCCATCCCTGAACAAGCTAATGGAAAGGGGTTTCCATCAGTGGTGTCAGTGACCAGGCCCATGCATGGATGCTCCCATCACTTTGGGGGAACCAGGATCTCTTCACACCAACCACAACTGATCAAAGCTGCCATTCCTATGGCTCTGACACCAAACACCAGATTGACAGCAACTTGGTGGTGCCCTTTTATATCTCTGGCACACGCAGGGGGGTGGATCGTGACTATTCAGTGCACAGCCCTAGATGGAGCCATGGAACAGCTGGGGAAGGGCTGGGCAGAGGGGGAGCCTCAGTGCCACATTCCTGAGATTAGATTAGAGCTCAGCTCTGAGCCCTGCAGAGGGGCCAGGGCACAGAACGCTAAAGGCTGCAAAAAGGATGGGAGCTTAGCCCTCGAGAGCTTCCAAAAATAAAGAAAAGTGGGTCAGAGGGACTGAAGAGGGGCTGGAATGCTTCTTTGAAGCAGAAGGGTAAGAAGGAAACAAGCTGTCACTCAGCAAGAGAGGATTCCCATCCCCAGAAACAGCATCTGAAATGTCAGAGGTGACAGTGACTGGACATGGGAGCTGGAATTCGAGCACAGTTACCATGCAAGAGGAAAATACCACACCTGCCCTGCAGGAAAGTATTTTAAGCTTAAAAATAAATAAAATCCTGTAGCATCAAAGATTCATGTTCCACGGATAGGATGTCTTGGGACTTGTCAGATCCGTCAATGCGCTGTTGTCACAATACACTCCGTACCGCCTGTGTCAGTCATCAAACAAACAACTTCTCATCACTAGCAAACAGTGTGGGAGCGAGGGGGATGCTCTATCCCAGAGCTGTTACCAATGCAGAGCCACAAAGGATGCTGTAGCACAGAGGCTGTTGTTAGCAGGGGGGCTCAAAAGAGCAGCCAGAATGAATTCTTTATGGTAATTCATTATTTGTTATCTATGATAATAAATTATCTGCCCCATGGCATAAATTTAATTCACTTTGTGATCGTGCAGATCCCTCTAAAGCCTCTTTAGAGCTGATTACATGTATTACAAAGACCCAGTTTGGCCTGAACACAGGTATTCACACCTATTTGATTCCTGTAGAATACAATTTATCCTCCTCAAGCTCAGAGGAGGTTTTCCGCTAAGTACAGACCGAGCACTCAATCAAATAGAGCTTAATATTCCATATTTACCCAAATCTCAAGGATGGTGGGTTCTGAGCCCAAGATACTGACGTTTGATTTCCAATATGCTCTGGCTGAAAAAGGAGGTCTGCACAGCCAGACATCTTCCATCGACGTTCATCCCCATGGCACAGCAGGATTAGTCTCCGGGAAAAGCCTGACTCAGGTTTTCATTAGGCTTGGCTCACATGGGACTTCTACAGACTTCAAATAATTTACGTTTAGAGTGAGAAATTGGAAGAATTTCACATAATCCTGAAGGGAAGAACACAGACCCAGCCCCCCCCTCCAAACATATAAACCTCTTTTTAGAGCTCATATGAAAGTTACATTACTCCTGAGCATCCTTCTAGGTTACCTCAGCCTCTTCAAGAAGTCTGCTTGATCCAGTGCCCAGCAACCCAAACACCCCAACCTCATGTCAATAAAATCTCTACAGTTCTCCTTGTTTCCCTGTGTGAAAGGCAGACTCCACACCCATCCCAGTAAGTACCTTACTGCAGTGCGCCCAGTGCTCCGTCCTCAGCACGCTGCTGACACTGGTGCCAGTCCCCTGCTGCACAACCACACTCCACATATGGCACCTCCACGCAGGCTCCCGCACAGTCACTGGTTCAACATCTGCATTCCCTGCAGAGGGGAAAGAAACAAAGAACTGGGCAAGAATGGCTGAGCTCAGCAGTTTTCACCTGCTCACTGCTCCCCATGTGCTGGGCACTTACCAGAGTGAAAACATACACAGCAAGGGGCAGATGCTCAGCACGTGCGCTTGGAATTGCCCTACATCACAAATACTGCCCTAGTCTAAGGCTGACTTCGAAATCCAATGGGACACCACAACAAGGGAGATTTCACCTGCTCAGCTCCTGCTTTCAGCGTCCCTGCATGGATGAGCAGGGTGGGAGCAAAGGCAGGTCCCACTCCCCCAAGCACTCCTGTCGCGATGCTCCCGGTGGCCACATCCAGCAAGAACAGTGATTTTTCAGCAAACTAAGCAGGGATCGCCCCTTTCCCCTCTTGCCTGAGCCAAAACAGCAGTCCTTCAAGGTCAGCAATGTAATAAACTGGCAAAAGAAGGTAGATGGGAAAGCTGCCAGCTCTGCATCTTGCCAGGTATCTGTCACACTAATGGATAAACAGACCCTTCTGCTTCCAGGATTTTCCATCCATCACTTCACCCGCCCACAGTGAAGTTGTCACTTAATTTGAAATTAAAAGGGGAGCAAGAGGAACTGTTAAAAAGACCTCGAGAAAGCAGGGAAAGGAGGAGACACCCGAGAGCCCTGGGTCATCCTACCCCATCCAGCCTCTGTCATTGCTGCTTTGTTCCATATTTAGCTCCCAACAACTGTGCCTCGCACAGGAACTCCCAGCTCTGTTTTTCCCTCCTCCCTCTCCCTTAGAGCTTTCAGAAATCGTTCCTTCTTTTTCCCAGTGGCCATAACTTAATACCCCTCAGCTCAAGAAGATGGCAGAGAAGCAGGAGGAGCCCAGCAACACCCAGAATGGGGAACCTGACAATGCAGAAGAGGGGGAGGAAAAGAAGAAGAAGAAGCTGAGGCGGGAAGACCTGCCACCATTTGAGATTGTGACAGGGTAAGAGGCTGAGATACAAGTATGGGGGCGCGAGAGAGGGACGTGGGGATGCCCAAAGGTCTCTGCCTCAGCTCTTATGTTGGGTCAAAGATGGCATCTTCAGCCAGCTCACTGCTGAATATTCCTGAAGGGATTAAGCATGGCTTTTGTTGTGGTGGGATTTGGTTTAAAGTTTCACTGAGTTTTCCAAAGGATGGATTCACACCAGGCAGGCAGATCTGTTTTACACAAGCAGGTCTGTTCCTGCAGTGCTGACTGCTCTCCTTACACTGCAAGTAGTCCCACTGACTTGCCTGGTGATACTGGGGTGGAAGGCACTGGCCCTTGATGAGAGCTGCATATTGATTTCTTGGTGTGATCAGTGGCTCTTGTCTGAGAGTTTCACTAATGTGGATTGGGAAAAGCACCCCTGCCTTGGCTGATTTGCTTTATGAACCTAAGGGACAGGGTTTTCAAGAGATGAAAGCCCACATTCCCAAGGGCTCCAGCTCCGCAGCTGGATCCCGACTTTCAGAGAAGCCTGACTCACAGAACAGCCCCAAAACCACAGGCAGCTTTCAGGACTGCAAAGCAGCAAGGAGCTGCCTTTGCTCCAAGGAGCCTAGCCTTTGAAAGAGGCAGATCTGAGAGACGGGCCAGGAAGCTGAACTGTCAGATATAACTGACAGCTGCAACCAGGAACAACTCAGTAATCTGCTATCTCTAAGCATTGCAAAATGCTCATTGTAGTAGCAGCAAGATGCCCTGTGTCATTCCTCCCTCTGGTCTCCCTCAGCAGTCACCAAAGGGAGTGTTCCCAGCAGGTAAAACCAACTTGTGGTTCCTTTCAGCTGCTTGAATGTAAAAGCTCAGGCCAGACGCTAAAATCCCACTTGGAATCCTCCTGCCTGTGACGTGGTCACTGGGAAGAAAGATTCCACAGATAAAATTTGGGTGGCACTTCTGAAAGCGACACAGGAGGCAGCGCAAGGGTCTGATCCCACACAACCAGGTTACAGCCCTGCACAGGGGTGGAAAAACCCCCATTTTCTTCTTAGAATGTGTCTGCTCTGACAAAAATCACTTCTCAAGGTGAGACTGTTCTCAGCCTTAGGTCTGTCACACACAGTCATAGAGATAACGAAAGTCACTGCTCCAGCAGACATGCAAGAAAAGCACATCCCTGCGCTAGGAACAGAGCTAAGGCATCAGAATTTGTTTATATAGCCATTGGAGCAATGACACATGGAGAGGACAACTTCGAGACACTTAAGACATGCACTAAAATTAATCTAATTGAGGAACCCTGATTTTTCAGCATTAAAGCACTTACCTTGCAATTAGCAATGCTGAGGAATCGGCAGCGGCTTCACAGCAGCTGGATGGGAATTGGTGTGCTCATTATGGATGGAAAGTCTTAGTGTCAGCCTGCAATACCATTCTTTGCTGAAATGACAGGGGTGGTGCAGAATTTGACTGGACTTTCCACTCTGGAAAGGCGGCAGCAAGAATGTGAGGGATGATGAGTGCCTGCAGAAAGGACAGTAAGGGGAAAATTCAACCTGTGAGACTTATGCTGGATGTGGTGCCTTTACTGGAGAGGGAGATGGCAAGAAAAGAAGTTACACAGTCACATTAGTGCTTATAAATACCTTGTGGATTCCTGTAGGAATTGTGACCGTACCTCCTCTGATCATTAGCTCATTACTAACACACTGGCTGTTAAAGGTGCGAGTGAGCAAGTACAGCAGGAATCCTGAAGGACCCGGGAAGAGGCACAGAAAATTCCAGCAGTTCCTACCCCGTATCATCACGGGTTGGATTTCTCTAATTCTGTACACATTTTCAGCCACTAAAGCCAGTCAAATAGGAGAAATCACAGAACTGCAAGCGTGGAAGCACCGCAGCTCAGTTACATTGCATTTCAGTTCTAGCCCTTGGATTAGGGGCACCTTATGACACGCAGCCAAGTTTCCAAGCTGTTGCTTACAGCTGAGGCTGGCTTACAAGAAAAATACTGGGCACCCAATTACTCTGTTTAAGAATATTAACCCCTGTTTTGTCAACATTTGGCTCAACACAGCCCCAGATAAATGTAAGCCCCATCTGTGCACATTGCCTGACATTTAAGTAGTCTCATTTATTTATGCTTCCCTCGGGGTGTAAATGAGGCTCCTTCTAGCAGGGATAAACCTTAGTTCCTGTCTCGGCTGATCACTGCAGGCTTCCTATAATCAATGAGCCCAGCATGAATGTGTTTATTTGTGAATAGCTGTCAAGGAGCAAGCAAGAGGACACTGGTTTATCAGCTCAAGTAACCTAAGACCTGGCAAGAAAACTTCACTGACTGCGAGAAAAAACCCACAAAAGCAGAAAAGCAAATAGCCCAGGCACCAAAATATCTGGTATTTGTGTATTTTAACGGGTTGTGAGGTCAAATTCAAGACAATACAATATTCATGTTCATCACTTACAGCAGTACAGCTTCCAGTGTAAGAAAATATGAGAATGGAACTCATCTCCTGGGTATACTTTGTTAGCATTACCTTTCCTTAATGCTGGAACAAAACCCATAATGGGTAAAATATAGATAACTAACATTTGTGCACCACCTATCATTCAAACATGGGAAAACAGGCCTGCCAAGCATTAAGCATTACTAAGAAACCACTCTTTCAAAGCTAGACTTGAGTTTCCAAAGAAGGTGGCTTGGTTACAGCGGCTGACACAGCTATTTCAGGGATGTATATTGATGCTCAACTGTTCTCAGAGTTTTAATCTACTCAAACAACACAATCACAACACTTCGCTTTGCAAAAGTCATGCCAGGCTGTACCTCAGGGTGAGGTTACACAGCACTGTGGTATGCGCACAGCCCTGTAGTACATGTGGTTTGTTCTTGCCTGTTCTTTCACTGCTGAAACACTCGCCGCGGGGCTTTCCAGTTACTCCTAGGAGTAACACCACCTTGCCTGAACCCCGGCTGCCGGGAAGGGTCACACAGCAGGGACCCAGCCGAGCCCGGCCAGGACGGATGCTTGCAATTCACTGTCCTGAGGTGTCCTCCCTGCTCTGGTTTAGATGGGATTAAGCAGGTTCTCACTGACCAGCACACTCAGCTCCCTGCTCGCCTGGATATCCTGATCAGCAAATTTTCCAAGCTCTCAGCCAGCTACTTGGAAAATGCCCTTACCTTTGTTTATATTCTTTATTGGAAGGTTATTAATGAAGCTGATGCGTACCCCATGTTGCTAGGAGGATGGATTTAGGTGGATATCCCAGATAATCTTAGACAGACACTGAGATGGTGAGTGATAAAATCCATCCAGAAGGAATGACTAAATGCACTGCTGAGTGAACACATCCTGGAACAGATCTGGAACAGGTCACTGCTCTTCAAACAGCACATCAAAACATCCACACTCAGCCTCACCACTGACGTAATGGCTTTGCAATCAAGACTTAAATCTGGAATGAGCTTCCATGTGACTGCTGGGCTGCATTTAAATACATGAGCTTATTCTAAAACAACTTATTGTAGCTTGACAAACTTAGCTCTGAAACAAGGCAGTGGGTGGCTTACATCAGACCCAACATAGCTGGACTTCAAAGAAATCATTGATTAAATAACCATTAACCAAAGAACCACTCATTAGCTAGAATATACAGCAGGAAAAGTGCTTTTCTTGGAAGCATGTGAATTGTTTTGTTTCAAAGAACAAGAGAAAGTTGTTCAGAGCATAAGAGGCACTAGGCTAAATTACAGCATGGTAATGCTCTTTGGTTTAAGCCTTGCAATTCATTTTAAAGAACATGAGACTCACTGTAACAGGCAACTTTAAGCCATCCAATGTAAGGGAACAGGTCAAAATGCAAAGAAAAGGAAGTTGAAGTTCCTCTGGGTAGTTTAGGAATTGTGCAAGCCAGCACAGACTTCCCTTATCTAGGCTTTTACAGACTCTGAATGCAAACCAGAGAACCAGATAGGCCTAATCATACTCAAAGAGCACGATTTATTTTCTCATTAATCAAAATAATAGTCTGTACCCACACTAGTGCTTCGCATCCCTCATTAATACACTGCCAGCTAAACCAGGAATAGCATGGAAGGCTCTCAAACAGGCTGCTCTATTGTTTAAATC
Organism: Psittacus erithacus; assembly: GCA_009867235.2. NCBI lineage: Eukaryota > Metazoa > Chordata > Aves > Psittaciformes > Psittacidae > Psittacus > Psittacus erithacus. The sequence continues at coordinate 8,683 of WYDI02010786.1, read as the reverse complement.
CCGTCTCGTGCAGATCTCATCTAAGTGGAATTGAACAGTGTGAGGTTTAATTATAGGGTTTAATCAGCAGCTGAAAACCTGCTCCTCGTAAAGTTTCTCAAAGCAAACTTGCGCTCTGAACTTCCAGTCACGAATCAGTGATATGTGAAAAGAATTCCAGTGGCCCTGTGGATATTCCCAGTGTAGATGCGATTCTGTGACCAAATTGTTTTGACTCATACATTGGAAGACCAATGATCCTCCTTCCAGTCACTTCCACTGTCTCTGGAGGCACTTTGGGAGATGTTGCATCACAAATTGCTCCTTCCTCTCAGCAGGATGATGCTTTGGCTCCGACTCCTGCAGCCTCACTGCTCTCCCAATTAAAAACTCCAGGAGTCTGAGGATCTGTCCTGACCTTTGCTCAGTGCACTCCCTGGAAAGGGCTGACATTATAATCTGACTCTAGATGAGACATGAATGAATAAAACACTGCTTTACAAAGACCCATTATTGCCTCACTGGGAATATCAAGGCTACAGGTCCATCTAAAGCTCAGATGAGAGGAATACAACATGCCAGAAGACTACTGGTGTATCACAAATGAAGCGTTGTGCTGCTCCTTTTCATTATTTCACTTTGGCTACCCTGCGCAGTCTTCACTCCCACCCTCTGTAGCATTTAGCAAGTCACAAGGCATGCTGTGAGCACAACCTTTTTCATCTTTCCATCTAACACTCTCAGGTACTAGTCTCTGTACCAATTAGGTGCTACTGGGGGTGATCAGAAAGGCTGGTAATCCACAAACAAGGAACAGGGACTATGAGACAATGCACCTTTCCTTTTTTGTCTCTTCAGCCACCAATGCACCAAGGCTATATGCAGTATTTAAGGGACTAACTGTAACTTCCTTAAATAACAACTACCTTGTTTGAGCGAAAGGGTTCTGCAAACACATTACTCACTGCCATGAATCACTTTGGATTCTGCTTCTTTAGAAACCTGGAATGGAAGAGGAGGTGCACAAAAAGTATCTGAAGTTTAACAGCAGCATCCATGAGACAGCTCTTAAACTGCAGTGGGAAAAACACCTTCACAGAGAAGTTACATTTGATCTTGGGTATTTTATTAAACCAAAATCACAACATAATCCTACTGAACATTACTATTCAGCTGGTACTGAAGGACCAGAACAAGAACACATAAAAGCTGCAACTAGTCAGTCATACTTGCCTCTACTAAGAGGAAATCCAGCCTGCAAATAGCACTGGGGGTAGAACATCAACCAGCAATGCCAGAGCTATCATCCTAACAGCGCAGGTCAACAGATCCCACAGATTAACATTGCAACACCACCCTGACAGAACTACGTTAATGGCCTAGAAAATAAGTTCAGTCTACAAGTACATTAAGACTGGGAAAATGCCAAATCCTGTCCCTCCTTACCAACAGTAAATATCAGAGCCTCAAGAAATACATTTTAGAAGCAGGTTCTTCTTCAAATATCTCAATGCAGATACCAGATATTCCCAATACAAGTCTGTTAAAATTAAGCGAAAAAATACCAGGTAGAGAGCACGGGCCTGGAAGCCTCATCACACCACAAATTAGCTGAGTATCACAGGGTTTTAGATGTACTTTTATTCTCCCATTAAAGGGCCTCTCCTTTTAATGCACAGAGAAATATAGCCACCATAGATGCAGCGACTTGTCCGAGATCACCCACAGGAACTAAGCCAGTGCGATAACCCTTTCCTGTCTGCCTCTGAGATGCTTCTCTCCTCTCCACTCTCTAGGGAGCGCCTTCCAGCCATATTCTTCAAGTTCCAGTTCAGGAATGTGGAATACAGCTCCGGCAGGAACAAAACCTTCCTGTGTTACGTTGTGGAGACCCAAGGCAAAGAGTCGGTGACTTCAAGGGGCTACCTGGAGGACGAGCACGCGGCTGCCCATGCGGAAATGGCTTTCTTCAACACCATCCTCCCCAAGTGCGACTCCAGCCTCCGCTACAACATCACCTGGTACGTGTCCTCCAGCCCCTGCGTGACCTGCGCCGAGCGGATCATCGAGACCCTGAAGAAGAACAAGAACCTGCGCCTGACCATCATGGTAGGACGCCTCTTCATGTGGGAAGAACCAGAAATGCAGGCAGCCCTGAAAAACATGAAGTCAGCCGGCTGCAAGCTGAGGATTATGAAGCCGCAAGACTTTGAGTATGTGTGGCAGAACTTTGTGGAACAGGAGGAAGGAGAGGAAGCGAAGGATTTCGTGCCATGGGAGGACATTCAAGAGAACTTCAATTATTACGAGGAAAAGCTGGCTGAGATTTTGCACTGAAGCTCACGTGAGTGAGGGGTTCCCCTTGGTCACCTCTCTCCTTGTATCAGCATTACAGGCTCCTTTGTTTTCCAGGTTCAAGGTGTCACCCAGAACCCACTTCAATTACTGTTACTCTCACATGTGCTGGGCTGGATTTGCCTGTACCCGAGTATTGAAAATGATCCCAGGCAGTAACTCACCTGTTCCAGGGTAGTAACACCGCAGGGGACTCCTCCACAGCAGACACGTGAGGGATTTAGAGCTTTCTCTTTTCAAACACCTTCAGGAACAGAGAATCCACAATGTGCTGGGATCACTATGTGCAACAAGAACACCTCATTATTCCCCACATGAGTACATCCAAAAGACATGCGGGAACAGGGAGGGGAACGTGGCAAGAAGGGGATTTTACCCACCCCTAAAGCCCAGCTCTCCAGGGGAAAAAACAACCGCTAAAGGAAATCACACGCCACCACTGCAGAATTTCCTTTTGGAACTAAAAAGCCACCTGTTTAAGCCAATAAAACATGAAAGCATTTAAAGCTTCTAACATGTCTTTCTGTCCTTCCCCAGGACCAGTCCAGAAAACTCTATAAAGACAGATGCAACAGACTTGGAAACCTGGGACACTCCTGCTTCCCAAAGCTTTGATTCCAGCAGGATGGAACACCAACTTGTGGAAGACCAGGCCCTGAGGGACTACAAACACACATACACCACAAACCTTTGGTGTCTGGGATTTTTCTGGGTTTATTTTGTCCCCATTTCCCCTCTTCCACCCCAAACCAACCCATGCTGCCCCTGCTGACAGGAAACAAGGCAGCACCATAGCGTGTGGTTAAAGCCTTGGATGCAATGGAGTGAGTCTACAGGAGAGACTGTACGCCTCATACTGGGACTACTTTATCAGAAAAGGTCTTAGAATAAAGCTGCCAATTAGATCAATGCATTTAGAAAGTACAACCTTCATAAATATTAAAGAGATTCAAGAGGGGAAAAAAAAAAGGGTTTTCTTTCTCTGTCCTCCTCCACAGTCAGAGCTGTGATTTAAATTAGGCCTAACGGGTCTATTTTAAAGTGATGATAAAGCCCCAAGTACTCAATTGCAAGTACATCAGATACCTTCTCCCCTTGTTCAATGATGTGTGCGATATGAAACTGGGAAAAGCAAAGTGAAATAAAACTAGAAGTCACTGGAAAAGCTATAGTACTGTTTATTCCTTCTTCTCTGGTTGCAAGAGGTCCTAAATCTGACCTGACAAGCGAGCTCATCCTGGGACAGCCACAGATGAAACATTCCACAGCTGAAGTACATCATTACAAGAAGGGAAAATTACTGTATGCCAAAACACATCCAAGAGTTCATACAAGCACAGGAGACTGAGAATATTGGTAAATCACTTCCCGTATCAGCCAAGGCACAGTCCAAACAAGGGTCACAGGGATGCTCACCGACTCAGAAACCCAGTCAGGGTTTGCCCTCATCTGGACTTGCTCTTCCTGTCACACACTGGAGCAGCGCTCCTCACACACACTTCCTGCCACAGATCACCCCCCTCTCTCTTACCTCAAGCCAACTGCACTAAATTCAGCCATAAATTTTCCAGGCAGGAAACCCAGGCAGCATCGGGAACACCTTTGTGGAGCCCTTGGGGACTTCATCTCTTTGCCATTAGATTTAGGAATCAAACGTAAATGAGCAGAAGGACTGAATCAATGAGCAGTGGTGATGTCCACTCTTCATCAGCTCATTGCTCCCAAGTTCCTATTTGTCTTACTGACTTTTCCAGTTGTTTATTTAGCTACAGCAATTATCCACTAAAACCAAGCCAGCACACACAGATACAATTCATAGATCTGCACCAGCAAAGAAACACTCAATACTAATGAACCACAATGTCACGGACAGAGAACACTTCACACATTCAATTCACACTGAAACCCAACTAGGAACCCTCTGTTATGCTATAAGCTTCTGATGTCCCACCAGAATGTGTTCTGATGTCCTATCAGATGTGTTTATTCAACACATCTGGCATTTTTCTGGGCATTCAGTAGGAAGGAAGTCAAAAAGATCTGTTATTATGGGAGGCTGGGAAAATAAGAGATGCAAAGGAGATGCAGAGTGACAGTTCCTCAGTACAGGAACCAAGCTCCCTAACTTCCAAGTAGTTACCAGTGAGCTGCTTTGCTTTTGCTACTGGCGACATCAAAAACCAACCCGCACATAACAGCTGAACTACAAATGCAGTAAAACAGGAATATAAAAAGAAAACCTTAGAACTCCACATCATGGCTTTTCACAGCGTATCAGGCATTCACACGTGTGGATTCTCAGACAACAGCAACCACAGCATACAAACCGCACTCACAAAGTGCCTTCACCCATCTCTAGTGCTCAGCTTCAAACTCAGCCTTCCTCCAGAACACAACCACAACACACACACAGGCAGAGGAATGGCCAATCTGACACCAGAGTACTGCACAGCTCTTTATTTCACGTTGACAGCACGATTTTCAGCAAGTACAATCTCCTAACAAGAACAACTGTATTTGTTCTTTGTATTTGTATTCTTGTATTTGTATTTGGCCAGAAGGTAGAAATTACATTGTTAATCCTGTAATTAACTGAGGAAATCAACTGTATGCCACATGTGGACACTGCAGGGCTGGGGAAAAAAAACAAGTGACAGGGCTCCGCAGCTCCTGATACCAACAAACACTCAAGTGACAGCCAGCTCTAGTTTCACCCTGCACAGGAGCTCGCAGCTCCAGGAACAGCCGGGCTCTATGGAGACCCAGTGACACCTGGTGGCTTGCAGAGCCAGAGGGTTACAGCCCCACCACTGCTTTCTTCACGGACTGCCCAGACCCACATCCAAAACTTGCTTGCGCCACTGACACCACCAGAGTGAGCTATGCTCCAAGGATGCGCTCAGCGTGCAGTTTTCCCCCTTGTCAGCTAACAGGTTCCCACTCTTCTAAGCACAAAAGCACTGCTGCTCACAGAGTGTAAACTGTGATCTTGATATCGGTGCCTTCAAATACCTCCTCAAGTATTGCTGAAACTTTATTCCAATCCAGGCCATCAAGTCCACATCCAATCCTGGAAAATAAGACATGAAATCAGCTGTAACAGCCCCTTTTGGAGCATGCTGTGAACATCCAGCCCTTCAAGCAGCCACAATTTTATATAGCACTAACACAGCTCATCAAAAATCATAGAATCCCAGTCTGGTTTTGTTTGGAAGGGACCTTAAAGCTCATCCAGTTCCAATCCCTATCACAGGTAAGGACACCTTCCACTAGAGCAGCCTGCTCCAAGTCCTATCCAACCTGGCCTTGAACACTGCACGGATGGGGCAGCCACAGCTCCTCTGGGCACCCTGTGCCAGCGCCTCACTGCCCGCATAATGAAGAATTTCTTCCTAATCATTAAACTAAACCAACATAATGCACTTAAAATAATCAAACAACCAAGCCTGGATGATTTGCTATCATTTAAATACAGTGTGAAGTGCAAGTTTCATTTGCACAAGTGCCCAGAAGAGGATTCCTGAACTCTTTATTTCACAGCAGAGGATCATCTCTCAGACATCCTCTTACACAAGGAGCAGTATATTCAGATCAGAGTAACTCCGCTTCCTACCTAGGCATGGAGATGTCAGTGACTCCGTTGTTCAGAGAGTGAGCTTTCATGGCCTCTAAACTCTTCCGCATACTATCGTATGTTGGTTTGTGAGAAGCTTTCTTCTTTGTAATCTAAGCACAAATGTAAAAAGTCAGTTGTGCCTTTGCCATGACCATTGCAAACTGCTTTTTTATAATACCGTACTCCACTACATTCTGAAGCTCCATCTCCAGAAAGAGACTTGGAAAACCCCTTGTTTCACAGCTTAAAACAGTGTAATTCAGCAGCTAGTTCTGTCCATTTAAAGCTGAACTACACATACAAAGGCCATCTTGGCTTCATTTCCATTAGCACAGCTCACTCCTCTCATTTAGAGGAGCAAAGTCAAAACCTCCCCTTGACTACTAAAGCCCTTATCATATCAAATACAGTTTAGTGAGCGAAGTACCCAAGCAACATCACACTCTCACCAGGTAGTAAATGTATCGGTCATCTCTTTGAAGCACTGCCACCTCCCCAGTCTTCTTTTCTGAAGTGAAACAAGGAAGAAGTTGTTTTAAATCAGTTACATTCCATTATGGAATTCCACTGCACCCCAAGTAGCTTGGAATGCCCTTAGAGAGGTCAAGGTCCCCTCCCGAGCCTTCTCTTCTCCAGACTAAACCCCTCAGGTCCCTCTGCCATTCCCCCTCACAATTGTGCTCCAGGCACCGTTGCCCTTCTCTGGCCCCACTCCAGCACCTCAATGCGTCTCTTGTAGTGAGGGGCCCAGAACTGAACACAGGATGCAAGGTGCAGCCTCACCAGTGCCCAGGGCAGAGGCAAAACACCTGCCCTGGCCCTGCTGCCACACTGGTGCTGATACAGGCCAGGATGCTCGTGGCTTCCTGGCTGCCTGGGCACAAGCTGCTCATGCTCAGCTCCATCAATCAGCACCCCCAGCTCCTTTCCCATAAGTAGCTTTCCAGCCACTCTGCCCCAAGCTCTCAGTAATACGCTTTAGTGGTGGTCCTGGCAGTCCTAGGCTAACGGTTGAAACTGATGATTTTAAGTCTTTTCCAGCCTGGTTAATCCTGTGATTCTAAATCAAGGGTTTTTCCTTCAGCTCCTGCATGTCCATCCCACGTGTACCACTCACGTTGATCCAACAGCTCCTGCACACCTCCAAACTTCTGCTTGAAGAGCCGGGCTATGCCAGCACCCATGCGGCAATCCTCGCTGATGCAGTGCGCCAGAGCATCTTGCGGGGGGCACGTGAACAGGTCCCCCTTCACACATTTCAGCTGGAAAATAACACAAACACAAGGGCAAATAAAAGTAAGCCCAGAGTGCAGATTCCACTAATGAATTCTCAGAAATGGGGAACGTGGCCAGCACAGACAGTGAAGAGTGCCATGCCTTGAGCTTTAAGATGCAGCTCCCAACTAAAGGAGTCAGCATCAATGAGAAACCCAGCGCACAAGGAACCACCTTTACTACAGGACCAACATGCCAGCTCAGAAGTTTATTTTATTAAATCAATGGTTAAAAAGGAAAACTACATACTATGGAGCACAACTGCGTTAGCACACACCTTCAGCATACCACCACTGCGCCAGTGCTGCGTATCCCCATACAGCTCAGCAGGTAACCCCAATGCTGTTGCACAGCACACGCACCACTGACACCAGCATGAGAAACTGAGCACTACCAGTCACAAGCCGCTTTCCTCCAGCACACTGCAAGCAGCTCCCATACTATCAGCCTCTCCACACAGACACCTATCACAGCAGTAGCCCACGTAACCCATTTTCTACGCACTCTCTCCTCCTGACCCTTGGAGAAGTGGGTGGCCATGGTAACGTGGGCTATGGTGAAGGCTCCTGCGGCTGGAAAGATGAGAGAAAAAGAGAGTTATTAGGAAGCCCACATTAGGCAACAAAAGGGTTTAAGGCCAAACCTACTGCACCTATAGGGCCAACCGTAACACCCCTCGGGAACAGCGCCCCTGCACAGCCCGGTGGAACCCCGGCACAGGGGCACCACGAGTCACCCTCAGACCTCCGTCAGAGCACCCCTACCCTTGAGGCCACCCCTCAGCAGCCCGCACCCGCGGGAACGGCGTGCAGAGCGCCCGGCGTGGCCGCAGCCCGCGCCGCCAAGGCCCGTCCCAGCGCGGCCCACATGGGCCCGGCCGCTCCGCTACCTCCGCGGCAAGATGGCGGCGGCCGCAGCACGGCGCTCTAGGCGGGCGGGAGGACCACCCACTCTGTGATCCCCACCGAGAACATTCCAAAGGCAACGCGCATGCGCGCCACGTTAGAGGAGGGGGCTAGGATAAGGCGAAGGAAGGGGTGAGTCCGCGCAGGCGCAGAAGCCGCGGGTGGGCAGTGCCGTGTGTCACAGGAGGGAGGGGCCGCCCTGGGCGTGCGCCGCTGTGCGCATGCGCCGCCCGCGCCCGCCCCCGCCCTCGCCTTTGTTCGGGGTTGGGCGCCATTTTGCGCGGCGGCTGAGTGAGGCGCTGATTGGGTTTCGGGGGCCCGCGGCGGAGCCAATCAGCGCGGGGCCCGAACCGGGGGAGCGAGGCACGGTGAGCGCGAGCAGCCAATATGGAGCCCCCGAGCGCCGGCCCCAGCGCCGGGATTGGCGGGGCCGAGTGGCCAGTCAGGAGCCCGCGCGCGGGGCCGGGCCCGGCCGCGGCGCCTCGGGGACGGGGCTCGGCTGCTCCGGGCCCGGGGAGGCGCGGGGGGAGCGCGGGCGGGCGGCGGAGGGAGG
>WYDI02010785.1:0-81561 GCA_009867235.2 Psittacus erithacus | reverse complement strand
AGCATTTGCCAGTGAAGACTGGGGCAAAGAAGTCATTAAGAACCTCAGCCTTCTCCAAATCCAGGGTAGCCAGTTCTGATAGCTTCTGGAGAGTGCCCCCGTTGTCCCTAGTTTGTTTTCTATTTGCAGTGTACCTGTAGAATCCCTTCCTGTTATCTTTCACATCCCTTGCCAAGTTGAATTCTAACTGGGCCTTAGCTTTCCTAACCTGGTCCCTAACTTCTCGGACAACATCCCTGTATTCTTCCTGTGCCACCTGTCCTTGCTTCCACCTTTTATGAGTCTCTTTTTTCCCCTCTAAGTTTCCTCAGCAGCTCCTTATCCATCCAAGGAGGTCTCCTGGCCCTCCTGCTGCACGTACTTCTAGATGGGTCGCAACATTCCTGAGCTTGTAGCATGTGATTCTTGAATATCAACCAACAATCTTGGCCCCCTCTGCCCTCTAGGGCTATATCTCATATATTATGTTCTCAGTTGTCTGTTTTCACTTACTAATACTGTCTGACAGAAATGCATAATTCTCCATTTTGCAGTTCTCCTATGTGAAAGTGGTACTTTATTTAAGGTGACTGTTTTCTTCTTGGGTGCTTAGTTTTATTTTTCATTCTTCTTCCTTCCCATACATTTTTTCTTTTCCATAGCCTGACCTACTCTTTTGGTCAGAAAGAGTAGAAAACTGATTTGAGTCAAGATCTTACCCAGACCTGCTTCCTGCACTTATGTCTGATTATCAGTTAACTCTGTCTTTGCATAGATTTTTTTCTATGTGTTTTGTAAACAGCAAAAGGAATTGTAACATTTAATGTAGATTTTTTTCATATTAATTTTAAGTCAGAAGATCTTCATAATCCTAAACTATACAGTTGGCGCTGAATCTTAAATGTAACTTTCCTTGTAACTAACTTTGCCGTATTTTAATCTTGTTCAATATAAAGTGTATTTGAAATGTGCTTTTTGTGTATTGTGTGTTGCTAATACCACTTTATTTGCACCAGGAATAGGGGAATAAGCCTTATTGTTAAGATTAACAAATTCCTTTGAGTTTCAGTGCAGTAACTTAAAACTTTTATAGATAGGTTGCTGTCAAATACTTTGACTTATATTGAATAATATAAATGAAACAATAGCGACCAAGTGCATTAATTGTGTTGTCTGCACTTAGGTTCTTTGCTTAAATTTGGTATTGACAGAGTTCAGCAATCACAATAGATCTTCTATTCATTAGTGTGAATTAGAGAGGTTTTACTGTGTTTTATATAGCTGATGTGTATCTTTCCTTTCTACCTTGATTCCTTTATATATTTTCCTCTGCGCTAATCTATAAGCAGTCTCCTCAAGTGTCCTACCAACATTTTCAGTGGATATATTGTAAACAAAAATTAACCTGGGTTGCATGGAAGCTACACTCACTTTGATTTATAGCTACCAAGATGGTGTGAGGGCGGTGGTTATCTGTAGCTTATAAAGGGAGTAGGAATTATCAGGTACCAGTGTATTGTGGATGGAGGAATGATTTGTATTCTTAGAGATATTAACCAGATCCACTTCTCAATAAAGACTAATAACTCAGATTTTTAAACAGTCTTCATGACAGATGAGGACACAAAGGAGAATGCATCAACACTAATTAAGAATGTTGACCGTTTGTTCGTCTTAGCCATGATTGATTGATCTTGGAGTGCTATCTCTGAACAGGAAGTGGTGTGCTGTTACATGGTGAAGTTTAAAGGTTACATTTTAGTGTATCCTTTAACTTGCCTTTACATACAACTTAAAATGTTTTTTCCTATCTTATCTGAGCACAGAAAGAAACATTTTCCAACCCAGATACCAATGAATGTTTGGTGTGCTGTGTACTAATGTGAATCTGGCTGGGAACAGCACATACCCAGTCTGCTTTAGGACATTGACTGCCTTACATACTTAGTCTCCTCAGTTCTACTCAGAAAATTTCTTCATTAATACTCGCTTTGAGATTTTTGATTTATTAAAATTCAGAACTATGCAATCATTCTCTTGTTCCTTCCAGCCTTCCGCAGTTTTCTTGTTTCTTGTGGGCTTGCCCTTGTTAGGTCTTCACTTGTGATTAAGACAAGTGTTGAGCAGCAAATGCAAAGACCCGTGTTCTTCTGAGTCTTATGTCGATTAAACTAAAGTTCCTGTATGCCTGACAGCAGGTCCAGTCACCTGAACCTCACACATGCTCCTGGGATTGGAGGGTAAACTACTTACACGTAGAGATTCCTTTAAAAAGAAAACCTTGTCCTATGCTACGGTCAATTTACCAACTCATTTGAATAAATGTAGAATGCTACCCTGTTTTAAAATATGTATAGAATGTTTGTCTTGACAAACTTGTAAGATTAATAGAAAATGGCAGTCTGATGGATTTGCTTGTTTCAGTGGTTGGTTAACTCTTTTAAAGAAGATGTTTTTAAGGAGAAACTTTAATGAAAGGAAAATCACAGGTGAAAATAATCTTTTATTCACCATAATAATACATTTCCAGTCAGTTGTCTGGATATGCTTTGTATTAGTTTAGAGATGGGAGCAACTTAGAAACACACATTTTTGAATCAGAAAATTATGTTGCTTGTCTGAGAGAGAATCTGTCCTGTAAGATTTTAATCCTAAATCATGTTTGACTTAATAGTAATGGTGCTGGTTACCCTCACTGCTGAAGTGATCTATTTAATTATGTCTGTTAAATTGCTGTCTGGGTAAGTCTACTAAACTATGTTGTATGCCCCACAGAAATACATAATTGAAGCCTGAGCTGCAAGTGTCTTTCTTTAGAAAGTTTAGAAGGTTTATTGCTATTGTGTAGTATTTACTTAGACATATTCCAGTGGCTGAGAAGGGAAAGCACCTGACAGCATAGATCGCAATGGTTCTGGCTCCAATCTTCATGCATTGTGCTGTGATAAATGTATCTTGCATCTGGTTGCAAATCAGCCGATTTTTTACTTGGACCCTTCTTTCAGAATCCTTCATAAAATGATCACTTGTATGGGAAGTCACAGTGGACACAGCAGCTGCTAAATCACCTGATTAAAGGAAGATTTTTAGACTTCTGGACTTTGTTCCAGTGCTGTAGCATTTCTGGAGCATGTATACAGGATGGGTTTTGATGTTGACTGTCAAAAGCCAGCTGGCCAATGCCAGAATACTAACAACAAAAGTAGAGTAGAAAGGGGAAATATTCTGTTGTGCTTCTCAAAAGATAATTAATAGTCATTATTATAATTTTATGCCCTACCTGTCTAAAGTCTAGTTTCTGATGTTCAACACAGATAGGATTAGTTATTAGTAGTGAATGTGATTTTTGTTGTGTTCTGCTGCAGTATGGTATTCAGTATAGGGGTGAAACTGAGTAATATATATATATCTTGCGCACAGAAGATATTTTACTGTTATACCACTTGTCTGAGTTTGAGGCTTATACAGCTAGACAGAGCTCTGATAGAAACAGGTGTAATTCTATGAAAATCAATGAATTTGCAATTTGAACCAGGACAAAGTAGATACTGTACCAACTGCTGATATTAGTGTTTTCTCATTTGGATTGTATGGTGCTTTGAAAAGAAAGTGAGGATAGCTGTGAAGAAGTCCAACTGTTAGACAGTTCTTATGCTTCTGCATTTTAGTGACCATGAATAGTCTGGTTTCTTCTTCATGCACTTAAGATCTTGAGGCTGCACTTCAGTTTTTTATTTGAGCACATAATTTTTGCCTGCTAAGACCAACCACGAATTAGGACCAAGTTCAAGGACCTGGTAGAATATTGTTAGTGTAGCTGGAACTCAAATGCCAGTGTGACAGAAGTGCCTATAAATAATGTATGCTCATTCACAAACAGTTATGCTTACATTCAGAGAAAAATCTAAAGGTGTCATTGAAAAATGGAAATAGAAGTAAACCATTTAAATACAAAGGTTAGAACAGTATATGTATCCTATTTTTGTAATAATACACAAGCGAAATGCTGAGAGATCTCTTACTGTTTCCATGGATTTTGTCTGTAGTTTATTTTGCAGTGTAGACATACATCTAATAAAAAAGATGCTGCATAAACCATAGTCTAGGCTGAATGTGCTTCTGTTTTTGGTTTAGGTAGAAATGTTTTTTCTGGCTGCGTCCTTCATACTTAGGTCTTCTTACAACAAATGGAAAGCCCTTAATTGTACCTAAGGGAATAGTTAATCTACGGTGGACATATGGTGGACAAAAGCTGAGTCTAGTAAATGAAAAAAATTATAAACAGAAAATGTGTGAATGTCTACACAGTCTGAGAGTCATGGGAGATATTGTAATGTTGGATTGTAGCTTATTTGAAGTTAATTTGCTATTCTTTTCTATAAGTATATTAATGGAAGTCAGTGCAGCATAAAAAATGTAGTTTAAAAAACCAGTCCATTTCATGTCTGTTTTGTTGGATTGAAAAAAATACCTACTTTGAAGACAGGACAGAATATCTTCTCTTTGCAAGTTGTTCTGCTCCCACCTTTGCCATATGACATAAATGGAATTTGATTTCATTAGTGGAATGGAGCTCTCTGAATTTTTTTAAATTTGTAGCACTTGATTGGAGGCAGTTAATCAGTGTTAACCCTGAGCAGCTCTTGGACTTTATGGATTCGAGCATTATATGTGGTTGCACTGCTCCAGCAAAAGGTTAAGTATTAATGGAAAATGTTCACAGCTCTTTTACTCAAAGAAAACATGTTACTTGTAAGTTTTCTTTTGATTTTACTTTTACAGTTACATTGAATGTCTTCATTCATTTAGCCATCCATAAAGCAAATATTGTTGCACATGCAGTGGATAATAAGTCTTTTTAGGACTACTTGTGTGGTATGTCACAGATCATTAACTGCAAGTAACCACCTGACTTGAGGGAAGTCTGGAAGCATCATTACAGTGAAATAAGCTTTTATTTCTGTATCACTGCAGCACATTGATTTGTAGGAATGTCTCCATTAGCTACTGTGGAAATATATTCTCATATATTATTATTGAAGGAAGTTGATGAGAGAGGATAACCAAATTTCAAGTGTGAATAGAGCATTAGTTATTAGGACTTTGGACAAAGTGGGAAAAGGACAAGCGCTACTGTAGCATTATTTTCTGTTTAAAAGCTAGATAAGTCAGTAAAATAAGTTTGTAATGCTCCACAGTTTCAGAGTCAGTCTGATAAATACAGTAACAGTTGTACAATATTTGTGTACACTGCAGCTTCTATGGAAATGCATATAGTAATTGAATGTGTTTACTATCCTGTACAGGCAGAAAGTGTGGAAGATAAGTTTCTTCCTAATCACCAGGAAAAATGCACTTTTTCTATTTACTTAAATGAACCATAAACATTTAAGATTTTTATTGGAAGTAAACAGTAATTATTTCAGCTCAGTTTAGAGGATAAAGGGTAGCTTGTATCAATATGGGGGGGAATAATAATAATGAATAACCGCCATTAATATGATCAAGTTTGTAGTGTGAAAAATGCAATTCTGAAACATTGTTCTGAAAATATGTTAGAAAATTTGAAGTTCTTACAGAGCTTAAAGTTAGGCTCATACTGTAGGATTATCTTGCTATGTTTCTGTTTTCCAAAATAATTTGCTGTCACGTCCTTTAGGAACACAATACAATAGAAGATGAATGAATGAGTTAAGTGTTCAAGTCAGCCTCTCAATGGTATCGTATGAACTATGTGCATGCAGATGTAAGAATGCATAATATGTATATTTTAAAGCTGTGTATTTATCATTGCATTATCATGTTTATTGGGGATTTGCAAGAGAAGAAGCAGAAATTAATGATACTATTTCAAGTTTAGTCCACAAGCTCCAAGTACTTGATATAATGAGGCATTCCGAGTTTATGATGCTCGCTTCAGTATAGGAGCATGTATGTGCTGCTAAATGTGTGGCTTTCTTGATAGAGCTTTAAGCATATTAATGCCTTCATGACATTAACACCTCTGGTTATGAATTCTTCATTGTTCCAGTGTTTGAGATGGTATGTCCTGATGAGGTTCTGAATGAGCTGCAATTTCTTCCTGCTGTCTACTTTTTTAGTTTATTTTATAGGTCAGTTTTTTCTGAGGGGGGGATAAAAAGTTTAGGCTAGAAAGGTTCTGGGTTTTCCTAGAAGTTATTTACTGCATTCATTGCTTCTTGTCATGCTACAATAACTTCTTGCGACAGTGACTGTAACTTGCTGCAACATCACTGATGTCTATCAGGAAATATTACTGAAAATATCTGAACTTAATAATGTTTGAACATGTTTGTTTTGAGTGTTTTTCTGTGAATGTGAAAGATTTTTATTTTTGAAGTTGTCTAAAGCTGCGCAGTAGGAGTAAAAGAAAATGTAATGAGAGAATAAAGAATAGTCATTGTAGGGATCTCTACTGGCAGCTAATACCTCGCCTATTTAATAATTAGCAATTTTCTTGGGTTCGAGTTTTGAAGCACGTACATTAAGATGACCTCCTCTTACACCATAAGTTTTGCAGTTTTATTTTGGGAATAGTGTATCCAGAAGGTTTCTAGAGAATAGTTACTGATGTAGTTGCATGTTTAAGTGGTTGATCACTAGGGCAATAATGCTGGTTTCTGAGCACAGCCAGTACTTTTTCCAACTGCTTTATAGTGATATCTTGAAGCTTAAAATGTAATCTATATGGGTAAGCCACAAAAGCCACTATATATTAAAGCAGACTCTGACAGTAAATCAAAATTGAACAGCTGGCAACACTACTAAAGTCATAAACTTATTTATTAAAAAAACTAAACAGAAGAATTATATTAAAAAGAGAGGTATATGTTATACAGACCAGTGGATACGGCTTAAAACCTGGAAAGTGCTGCAGATTAAGGGCCCAATTTATGAACATCTGTTCTGGCAGTTTCTTTGAGATTCTCATGTTCTTTACAATAAAAGTGTGAAACATGTTCCCCCCCCCCCCCCCCCCAATCATGCTTTTCTGCAGTTCATAAAACTTGCATTGAGCCCTATGCAACTGGGCCTGTTTGCTTTACACACTTGCTAGGGTAATTACTATTCATGGAAGAGTAAGTACTATGGCAACATCACAGTCCCACGATATACACTTATCCTGACTTGTTCCAAGTGGACTCATTGGCTTTCAAAAGCAATGAAAGAACTCTGAAGTTTCCTTCATATGTTTAAACTTACAGCATACCAATGAACTAATAATAATGGAAATAGGTCACTAGAGAGCAAAATAAACAGAAAAATGTCTTGTATGTGGTTTCTTTAAAATTGAAGTATGCTTACATATCTGCTGTTTTGCTCTTTAACAGTCACTAAAACAGCTAACTCTCTTAATCTCTTAATTTTGAAATAAAAGATGATAGAATGATTGTGATGTTTACTCTTAGTACCTTTTGTTTTCATCATATTGGCGGGTATATGAGGATAAGCTTTAGGATATTCTTGATCTGTTTTGAGAGGGAACTGAAAAATCATAAATTTAAAACTGAGTGTCTAGGTCCACTGCACTGTTTTGCCTCTGACGTCAGTGTGATGGAGATTTATTTTGGAAATTTTAGCCACAAGCCCTGCTTTGTAATCAGGCTTGATCTGAACAGGACAGGTCATAATATTTTGCTCTATAACACTTGATTCTTGTCTGGTAATTCAGACTGAACTGGAAGAGGCCATTGTTAAGACTATCAGTTTTTCAAGCAGCGCAGACCCTACTAACATCCCAAGCCCTGCTTGCCATTAGGAGACAAAAGTCAATCTCTCAGTAAAGTCAGAGGTTTAGGAAACCAAGGTGCAAAAGGAACTCAGAACAAATATGGAGTAAACCCACTTCCCTTATCCTGAGTAGATAATGGTGCTTTATTGATGAAAATGGTTACATTTGATTTACATTTGATTAGTTTCACTGTTATGCCTTTATTTATATAGGTTGAAGAACCACATGCTTTTGTAGGGAAAGAAAAAAGGATTCTGGTATCCTTTGGACAGAGAAATATCGTATGGGAACAAAGCATTTTCTGTTTCCATGCCATCCATTTTTGAGTATTTTATAGTGTGGGTGCATCTCTGCGGTCTTTGTAGTGTGTATCCATTTCTGAAGTTACTTGGCCTTTCCTCCCGTCAGCACCCCCAGCCAGCTTGTGGAAAATTAAGAGAACTGTATTTCTGCCAGGTGTGTATTGGTCATTGGTAGTTCCTTTTGTATTTTTGTTGGGCGATACTTTTCTGATTGATTTATATATATTTGTATTGCTGAGAGAAGCATTATTAGGCAACTAAACAAAAAGTGACTTATAGTTATGGAAGTTGAATTTTCTTTCTGCTCTAATATGAAGCATATTTTATTAATTAGCGTGCTATGAGTCATTTTATCTGTCAGTGACATACAGCATATTAGTCTCAGCTGTTAAAGCACAGTTTTGTTTGTAGAAGGTTCAGAAACATTAATGTTGCATTTGCTTTATCAGTGTGTTTACTTGTGGTAAACTTTTATTTGTTGTATTTGATGTGTTAAAGTGCTCAAATGTATTTTATGTGCACCTGCATAAAGTGTTTTACTTGTGACCTGGGTTTCATTTGTTAAACTGTGCCTTGGATTCAGCAAGAATCAGAAATCAAGGCTTTATTTCATCAAAGACAATATCAAGTTATGTCCCAGAGGAACCCTAGGCAGGGATCCAGGTTGTAGTGTTTTTTATTGGACCTGACTAGAACATTCTGGATTCCTGGTTTTGATTAGCTCAGATTTTCATACTTGTTACGAATGGTTTATTTCTCATCCGTGAGCCTCTTGTATGTGGGTGGACAAGGGAGGCAAGCAAATGACTGCATTGGTAAAATTTTCCACCTGCCTCTCTCTGTAGGTTCTGCTGTCCAGACTGGATTGCATGTGTCTCTTCTTGCACTTTTTATCCTCTCCATTCTGTTTACACCTAGTCCCTTGTGCTTGGTGCAAAGGAAGTGCTCTTAATGTTGTTGATTTTCTGTTTTGTTTTGAGAAATATGGGTCAGTTTGCATGTTTTTTTAGTCTGTTAGACATCTGCTAAAAATTCTAGCAGGTTCTTTGACAGAATAAACTTGATGGATGAGCTACTAAGGTCTTTTGGTTTAAATAGTAGACTGTATTAGTGCACTGGAAAAGATTTCTTTTGGAGCTGTTACAGACTACAGGGTATATAATCCATGTGGATTAATGTGGCATTTCCTTCATAATCCTCTGAATTTTCTGCCTTAAAAATACTTCTGTGTTTTTCCTAAGAGTTTTAGTAGAAAAGACCCTTTAAATATGTGGTGATATCTAGAATTATTACATTGTCATTGTGTGCTTTTATAATTAAGATGTACAAGTAGGAATAAAATGTGGCATTTTAATTCTCTTTCTGTGGTTTTTTTGTTTGAATTTAGTATCTAGTGCTATGCATTAAGTCTTTAGGCCAAGAGGGCAGAATTTTTGTGAGTGTGTCGGTGCTTAAAAATGTAGACTACTGTCTGGTGGGATTTTTCAAATGTGGTTAAAGCATTGCCTGGTTGCCCAGCAGTTGATTTGGTACTTTGAAAAGTCTCCCTAGGAATGCCTGCCTGCCTTTTCAGTTATCTCAGTACTGTTGCAAATCTGATTCCAAATGTTTAATTATTCCAAGAAGACATCTAAATGCAGGGGAAGTTAAATTCTTTTGAGATCCAAACCAGTAAATATATGACAATACTAGTGAGCTGGTTCTGAGTTGTCTGTCTTTATGAGTTCCTAAATGTACTTAGAAGTAATATTGGAACCTAAGAAGCCACTTCATTCTGGAATTAATTTTAGGATTGCTTTGAGGGGAGAGCATAATAGCCAAATTCTGTTATATTTGCAAAATATAATTTAATTTAGTTTTGGAAAACATTTCTGAAGAAGCATAAAGTTAACATCCCATTAGCTAATAAAATCATTTAAGTGTGGTGTGCATTTAGTAGTTCTGTGAAACTTGCTTTGTGTGTTTACTCTACCTCACTTCTTGTTCTGGAATTCTTTTCCCTAGCATCAGCACAGCTGCATCATCCATTTCCATGGTCCTTTTAATCTCCACTTTTAATTAAAAAAAAATTGTTTCAGATGCTGTTTAAAGATTCCCATTTAGTTTTGGGGAAATAAAAGTTCACATCCAGCTTAGGCGTGTGTGAACAGCTGTTAAAAGCCACAAGCAAAACGATACTTATAAAAGTGGTGGGGGGAATTTTAAGAGCAAGCTGCCAGTTTGACTGTACTTTTCAATAGCTCTTCGCTTTCAGCCAAATGGGTTTAACAATAATTTTCTTTAAAAAAAGCCAGCCCCCGTATTTTATAGAAGCAGCAGCGCTAGCAGTTAGGGCAGTGGTAATAGAAGGCAACTTGCCATGTCTCTTTAACTTTTTATGAAATTTTTCTTTGAATCTGGGGAAATTGCTCATTAGAGAGGTTGGAGGGGCTGATGTCCTTCTGTGCCCACCCACCATGAAGGTACATCTGTCCCCATCTGATTCTAATGAGGGATCTTGTTCACTGAAATTCCCAAATTCTAAGACTAAATGTAAAAGAATAATACTTCCCTTGCGCCCTGTTTTGCAGGCATTATAGTCCTGCTCATGACTTAAGCATTTTGAGGTAATATCATAGGATTTTATTTTTGAGTCTGAGTTTCCTAATCTGACTAATCACTTGGACAGAAACATGCAGGGAATTTATCAGATGTTAAGATTTAAAAGAAAGAGGAAAGATTTGGACTGTTTCTTTTTTGTTCTACCTTCTGTACGCAGGCGTGACCTGCCTCACCATGTTACCTGGTTGCAGGGGACAGTAGGTTCGCTTAGCTTAAAGCTCACTGTGTCAGTGTACACAAGTATTCAGATCACGTATCTGGATATGGGGTTGTCTTCATACAGTTTGGAAGCCTGGCAGGTATATGGCTGTAGCACAGACCTGAGCTACATGTGGCATATAGATATAACCTTGTCGTGTGAATGTGACAGAATGAGCTTTGAATGCTAACTTGTGTTGATCCACTGAAATGAAATGTCCCCTGAGCCACACTTTGTAATGAAGTCTCTTAATTTTATGTGGGGCAGTAGAATGATAATGATCATAAATGCTTTTGAAGTTCCTTGAAAGCTGTATTCTTTCTTTTTAATTTATGTTATTGAGATATCTGTAACATTTTAATCCTAGCAAATTACAGCCTGTGTTAACTGGTGCCACCACTAAAATGATCTGTCTTGGTATTTGTTGCTTTGTTACACTTCTGACTGCTGAGTTGGGGTTTCCACACTTGCATTGCACTTCCAGTATCACTTTTGCCCCCAAAAATGTAGTCTGCAGTTTGCAGCCTAATTTTGGGCAGTCTGAAAGTTCGGTATGGCTACCATTTGACACATCTGTCTTTGTGATACGCCCATGGTTTTTTTGCATGTGCAGCTAGTGAAGAAGAGTAGGGTGGCAATTCTTTTATTTTGTAATTGTGTTCTGCTTACATGTCTAAATATATTTAAGTTCATATTATTAGCAAGCAAGAGCCAAAAAGCGTGTTAATCACTTCCAGTTTTTTTTTTATGTCTCATTTTTGCATTGGTTAGTTAAAATTCCCTAAAAATTTCCTGCTATAATTTCTGAAAGGAAAAGAAGAAACAATTGGGACAAACAAAATTCCAAGTGAGTTATTTCTTTCTGTCACAGTGAGTGTCCCTGGGTGAAACTGTAAAGCTCTCGCCAGACTGCCTGTGCTGGGATTAGAATTTTAGGTGTAATTCATAGAATTAACCTCAACAACTGGGAAAAATTTAGGTGGTCCCAGTCTAGACAGTGTATACAGGAGACCAGTAATGGCCAGAGGAATGAAGAAGCTTTTATATGAAGAGGGATGAAATAGATTGAGTTCCTTAGCAGTAAGAAAAAACCAAGCAGATTTATAAAACCATGAGAAGAGACTAGAGAACAATTATATAGCATCTCTTCAATACAAGCCCAAGGAAATCCCACGCCTTTTTATTAAACAAAACAGTTTGCTTAAAATAGGTAAAATAATTTTTTCGTGTTGTGGAAAATGAAATTGTGGGAGTCATTTATTGACTGTTGTAGAAGACAAAAGCACACATGGGTTCAGAAAGGAACTGAAAAGGCTTGTGAAGGCCTGGTCTACCAGTGGCTGTAAAATGTTTCAGCTGTATTCCTAGCAACCTGGAGTGTCAGGCTGAGGAACTCAGATTGCCTGAAAGTGAGGTGTGTATCAAGTGGGACCACCGTAGTTGTACAGTTTATTTTCTTGCCTCAATACCTGCTATTGGCTGCTCCTTGTGGCAGGTTACTGGCATGGGTTATACCAGACCTTCAAATATCAGATAAAACCCCCCAAATTCCTGATTTTGAGCTGTTACAACTCCTGCCCTCCCATTCCACTCTCCAAAAAAAAGCCCTGAACAGTGAACAAAATGCCTCTCTTTACCATTTTGCCCTCACTGCCTAGGGAAAGCGGCTGGTAGCAGCATAATCGCTGCTGATTAATTTTAGCCCTTTGATCTTTACAGTATTGACAAATTCAGCTGCATACTCACCTATTTCTTGCCTAGACTGTGTTAAAGAAGTTTGTTTTTGCTGAAAAGTTCTAAAATTCTAACATGTTTATAAAAATATATTAAACAGCATGTTTTAAATGGAAGCATGAGGGTGACACAGTTTTTCAGAATGAACATGATAACCTAAACAAATGTTTAACCATTAACTGAAGTCTTTTTGCTATACTAAGCCTGAAAACTTCACTCATGGAAATTATGCCTATGAAAACTCCACTCCTTCCTAATGTAGATTAGAAGACAAGGAGTGTTCTAAGTCACAAAGAAACTAGGTCATCATCAGGGCCATGCTAAAATTTTGGTATATGATATCTTGGGGCTATTTACGAGGGACTCGTTAACTTCTAGACTCATATTCTTCCCTTCCTTTTCAAACCTAGCGAAGGAAGTGCTGCTTATCCTTGAGGACTCCTAACTATAAAAAGTAGAGTGGGTTTGTTTAACTGTGTGAGGTCATTACTGACCAAATGATTTGAGAAAATACACTTTCAGCATCTAAATTCTGCTGTAAGACAGATGCAGCTGGTTTCTCAAACTTCAGTAAAAATTGAAGGAAACAGGAACTATTAAAATCATCTTTGGTTTTAGGAAGCTTTAGAAAAACAGTATTAAAAAGTTTACAAAAAGAAGTTCCAGCTGAACCTTAACTTTCTTAATATTTTCAAATTAAATTGAATCCTGAAATAAATTATTAGGAGTGCATACATGTGTCCAAATTCAGCTGTTCTGTGTTGTATTCCCCACAACACTCAGCCCAGTCTGAGGAGGTGGTTTTGCAATTGACTTAACCCAGTTTCACTTTTGTCAAATGTTAGCAGTTTAGTCCTGGTAGCAATGCACAGAGAGTTCGTTCAGTTCAGTTATCTAGCCTGAAGTGAACAGGACAATGGGAGGAATTCTTATGTGAAAGAACTTGTGGATTCTGTTTATTCTGCAGTGATGCTATCGCATGTGAAGGTTTGGAAGCATAGGGAAAGCCAGGACCAGCCATTAGAATTGCAGTTACGGTAGCTTAAGCTGCTAACAAAACTACCACTTTTCTAACGTGACTTTCAGGGCAGCCCTTCCACTGAACCATCAACTTTCTTGATAAAAGTTTCTTTTTATGTGAGGTTTTTTTGTTCTTTTTTGTTTTTTCTTCTTTTTTTGTGGTGTGTGTGTGAGAGAGATGCAGCAGGAGGGAATTAAATTTCTCTGCACAGCCAGCTGGCCACATTACCTTTGAGAAGAGTATGGACCCTGCTTTGTTTGATCTGTAACAAGCAAATAGTGTACAAAGTACTTTTCTTATTCCTGTGGGTTCTTTATGCATTATATACCATTTTAAGTCTTGGATAAAACGTTAATGATTTTTATTCAGTCCCTTGTAGCTAGCCTGATGAGTTGGTTCCCCTTCTTCACCTGAGATTGTTTAATGCTGTGAAGTTGCAATATTAGTATATTCTGTCTTAGTATGTCCACTATTTAATGTCTTCAACTGTTTGGAAAAACAGTGGATATAAATATTTTTCTCAGAATCTGAATCAATTACAGCTTTTTATTAAGTAAATGAAATTTGGTCTGAAGTGTTCGCATCATGATATAAATTTATGTCAGGAAGAAACAAACTATATGCCAATTCTACTTGAAGACAAGAACAGTTCTTCAGTACAATAATGAACCAATGAGTGATGTATTCATTAAAATTCAGGAGTTTTTTTTGCCTTTGTGACTACTTAGTGATAATGAAATATGTGAATTGAGAAATGTGAAAGAGGTTTGTGCAGCCCCACTGCTACTGTCTGGTTTGAAATAATCATATTGTTGAAATATAAATAGTTTGAATTCAGTTCTTTGTGGTTTTTGAAATACTGTGGCTCAATTAAAAAAATAGCTGTCAAATCTGCTATCAGCAATCTGAGTATGTTTGGGTTTTGTTTCTCCTTTTATAGCTAATCAAAGTATATGTCTTTAATAAGCAATCTTGCTTTCTTGTTATAAGAAGTAATTTAATAGAAAGTTGAGTTGTACTATTAATTTTTTTAACTGCCAGTTGAAAACAGTTTGGCTTGGTAATAATTAGTTACAAAAGCTTCCAAATGGAAGAAAAACTGGGCTGCTGTCAAACAGGATTTGATACACATGGAACAGTTAAGCACTAATAAATTGCCTAGTAACTGAGTAATTTCACTCAGATATGTGCCAATCTTGCCTCCACACTGAAAAAAAAAAAATTGGAAGAAGAACTGATGTTTAAAATTGCTTAATGCTGGAAGTTTATTGTAATAACAATAATACTGAGTTGGCCTGATCTTCCAACAGTCAAGGCTTCTTTTTATATCCTAGTGAATGATTTCATGTTCATTTATAATTTTTGTTGTGGGAGAACTCCCAGGGGGGTATGTAGGAAAAGCACGAAGTGTCTCCAACTCTTTTATTACATCTGCTGGAAGCTATAGTTGATTCAGGCAGGGAAGGGCCCTGCAACTGACCTGGGCTGGCTCTGTCAGAAGCTAGTAATTCAGAGTGTTGGATAAAGGCATTGCACTTAAGAAGACAGCCAGTTTTTAACATAGCTGTTTGGTGTGAAGTTAACAAAAGTATACCTGTGGAAATAGTTTGTGTAGATAGATGCAGCAGCAGCCATCAAGAATGCTGGAGTGGGTCCTGTGAGGAATTGTTATTTATTAGGTAAATGCTTTTTATAGGAAGAAGTTCTGTATTAATAGTTAATTAATAGCTTCATGACGTATATTACTTTGAGGTACATTTTTGTGCTACACTAAAACAGTGTGCTTTTTAGAACACTGTTTTAGGAACTGCAATGTAAGGATAAATCTTTTTGTTTGATGTTATAGTATGTCCGGATTTACTATTTTCGGAAAAAATTACTTGTACAGCTGTGCCTAGCTTGCAAGGCACTGTAGAATGTTTGAATTATAGGCAGAACTCAAATGTGTCTAACATTTTGTGGGTGTTTGGTGGGGGCAAGGTAAGTGGGTTTTGCTTCATATTCTGCCTCTAATGACTGACTGCATCTAACCTGTTTATAAGGAGATACCTGCTTTTAATAACATGAAAAATTTCACAAGTAATAGTGAGTTAAACTTTGTTAATTTGCCTACCCTTTTGATTGCTGACAGGGAATTCAGCCCTTCTGAGCTGATGGAGGCTGCGGTTCCATGATTGCTTGGTTTTGTGGTGAAGCCAGCTTACAGCTTGAAGTTAGCACTGCTGCCCCATGGGAAATCGGATCTGTGACTTGGGTTAAACAGAACATTGCAGAAAGAAATGGCTATTTTTAACACGGATCAGCTCACTGAGCTTCATAAGCTCGTATGAGTTGCATGGCCTCCTAAGTAGGTGAGGAGAGAATAGTGTGCTGTGGCATGAGGGTGGGAATGAATAACCAGGAGTGGGACAGGGTGGTGAGATTTTCCAAGTTTTGGTGCTGGTATCAGTAGGTCTTAAGACTGTGACTGGAAACTCTTGCTGTTGACTTCAGAAGGAAACAAATGTAAGTGGCTGGAAGTAGGATATGAGACATGTTGTAAGAGTTTACATTAAGATCCCAAGACCTTGAGTTTATTAAATTGTAGTGAGCTTTACGTTTTATGGCTGTCAATCCACTAAATCGTTGTGGATTTTAGAATGATAAATAATTCAGTAGTGTTCTTATTATTTAACTGAAGATAATTGTACTTTTTCCTGAGATTAATAAAACCAGTGATGATGTAGTAGATACATCAAATTAGAGAAAATAGAGTTAAAAAAGCTGATCTGTCCATGGCTTGCAGATATATTGGACTAGCACCATCTTCTGAATATTTAGTACATTACAGTTTTATGTCTTCACTAAGGTATTAAAGAACATTTAAAAATATTTACTCAACTTTGAGTTTCAGTAATCACAGTACTGTAATGTTGTAGATACACTCCATTCAGTTTATGAAATTGTTAAATTAAACCAAACCAAAGGATATCTAGTCAAATTAGTGAGAAATTAAGAGTTTTATTTTATACTTTTTTAACCTCTGTCCTAAAAAGTAGATTTAGTATTGCAAGGAAGGAAATTACTTTGTGAGAAAGCTATTGAGAGTCCAGCAATTTGACAGTGGTAGCTCAGCTAAATCAGTTTAAGTAAGCAGTGTGAAAAAAGTTTCAGTAATCCTGATAAAAATTGTTTCATGTTGAATCAAAGAAGGGTCTGTTGCTATTTTTCTGTCAGCAAGTTGTGTTTCAGAGCACTTGTGCAGTCATTAAAGTTCAGTATAGAGAAGCTTGGACACTCCTATCAAAAATGGTAATCTGTAATTTAAAGGGGAACGTATTTTTGGAAATTAGGCTCATGGAAGATAATTTGTCCAAAGGAGTTCATATGAATGTTTAAAATGATGTATTATATCATAGTGCTGTTAAAAATATTCTTACAAAATTATAAATCAAGTAATTCTGTGTTTCTCGTGTTGCTTTGTAAAGGATAATATTAGTGAGAGAAAATGTAGGTTCTAAATGGTATAACTTTTGCTACTGTTGCTAAAATATTTGCAATTAGAAGATGACATATCACTTGAAGCTTTTTTTTGTCAATATATATGTTTAATTATTGTGTTTGTGAAGGATACTGGATCCAAAAAGTGAAATATTATTATTACTTGTAGAAACTTTTTTGTTTGTTTGTTTTTGTTTTGCTTTCTCAATATCATTTGTTGAAAACCTTCAGCTGTGTTCACTGTGACTGCCCAGTGATTTTTATAATTGAATGAATATAGCAAGAAAAATCCAGCTGGGGGGTGTTCTTATGTCTCAGCCATTTTCTCATTTCTCCTTGTCTCCAGGAGACAGCTATTTATGAAGGTGTTTGAGCCTGAATTAACAGCTTTAACTTAATAAGGAAGTAAAACTGATTGCTGTCAAATTTCTCATTGGCACAAAGTTTAGGAAGCCTGAACGCAAGTGTTAAAGAAGATGAAAGAGAATTTAATGCACGAAGTAGTAAGTAGATGGTTCAGTGAAACATCATGTGATCTGAGACAAGGCTTAATTTATCTTTTTATTAATGTTTCATTTTTCCTTTTGTAAAAATAAGACTAGTATTTGCCTAATTTTCTGGGAAGAGAATCAGTCAGCAAATGATCTGTTAGTAATTGCAAAGTGGTTATAAACTGGCAGTAAGGGCCATGTAAGGATCTGACAGGATAAAAAGCAACAGTGAACAAGCTGTCTTCCTTCCAGGAAGAGCTTGTAATCTTATAATATAGTTCTCTGTGGAAAGTAAGAATTAACCAAAGGTGTGAAATCAGAGAACATTAAAGTCCTGTGAGATGATTATTTTTTTGAGAGAGTGGCGTTAGTTTCCTGAAGCTGGGCTGTTCATTTTCCATACCAGTATGCACAAAAGTGTTTCGTGTTCTTTCAGTCACATCCCCACTTAATTTGTTAAGCTTACTCTAAGGGCTTGTTTATTTAGGTCTGTACACTGCAGACAGTAAACAGAGATATGTGGTAAATCTTCTGCACAGGGGTCTCTGCCGCCACAGCTAACGCCCTGTGCCAGACTGATGCTTTTCAAATTAACTTGGTCATCTCTGCTATGCCACTATCTGCCACCTTAGATGTATCTTCAATGTACTTAGTCACTTGAGTTGCAGAGCGGGGAGATGACAGTAAACACATCTTTCATCCTTCTCTCTTACCTTCTGTGTCCTTAGGATACCCTTCTAAAAAGAAAAAATAAAATAAATAGTTGTTCCAGTTATGTTTTATCCTAAAATAATGCTGTGAGGTGACTCAGTTGTGTGTAATATACCATCTTTTTTGAATACTTGTTTCCAAACATATCTGCATTAGGGGCAGGGGTAAGGAGTATAGATACCTAACACAAGGGATCAGACTGTAACAATCAGTGTAATCTTAGTCCGTTCAGTCAAATAATAACTGGTTGCAAGAATTTCTGCCAAGAATTTAATAAAAAATGAAAATGGGAAATGTCTAACTGAGAAAAAATATAGTTTTATTTTTACTTTAACTGTCTCTTCAAGCTGTGTAAGCCAGTCATCTGTCATCCTAGTTTTGAAAAGAAACTTGGGTGTATTATTTTTTTTTCCTTCATAAGAAATTTCAGTCTGGTATGAAAAGTTGCCTG
Source organism: Psittacus erithacus (assembly GCA_009867235.2). Lineage (NCBI taxonomy): Eukaryota > Metazoa > Chordata > Aves > Psittaciformes > Psittacidae > Psittacus > Psittacus erithacus. The sequence continues at coordinate 62,839 of WYDI02010785.1, read as the reverse complement.
CTGTTTGTATTTGCAAAGGTTAACATATCCTCTTAAAGCGACCTGTCATCTGCCAAAACATTATACATGCTTGTTACTAGGTGAGAATCCTGTCACATCGTGTCCTCTGTAGTTAGCTGCACTTGGTGTGCTGAGGCTGGGACGTTTGCTTCTGGCTGCTCTTCTTGGTTTTTGTTGAAATCTGTTTTAAATCTTGGAAATGTTAACCTCATTAACTTAAGATGCACAAGAAATACTGGTTTTATAGCTTTAGAAAAACTGCTGTAATTCTGCATTCATTAACAGTATTTGAAAGTCTCGTTTAATGTGGGATGTTTTTATGCAGGAAACTTAATACCGAAACTATAGCTACTTCCATAAATACAAATCAAAGAGAACTTTTCATGCTAAACTGCATTCTTTCTTGTATTTCCTATCTTAGAACAAAATATTATTATGAACCCGATTTTTATTTTGTGACATACCCTTATTCTAAGAAGCTGATCACAGATTTTGTGTCTTCAAATGTCATTCTTTGAGAGGAAAGAGAATTCCATGTAGGCTTTGTAGAAATAAGTGGAGACCCATAAGAGTTACGAATAAAACCAGGCAAACCTCACTTCACAGGCAAGATGCCTTTCTGTTTTTAACTGGAGACCTAGGAAATTGCTCATCTTTCCTTTCCCATATTAGGCATACATTTTCTTGTCTTACGGCTGTAGGAATTTGTATTTAGGTTTAGAAGGAGCTCAGATAATAGATTTGACATTTGCGGAGTTGTACTTTTAATAATTGAGAAATGTAATTGCAGTTAATTCTATTTTTTTTTTTTTTAGAGGCGGAAATGTTACAATATTTTGTGTAAATTATAAGGTTTTTAAGCTATCAATTTTTTTTGCTTTCTGAAACCAGTAATTTCCTATTGTAGCTGGAAATGTTAAGTGTAGCTTTTTAAGTAATAAAGTACAGCACTGACTGTTATTGTTGTGCCTTAGCAGCTTTTCTAATACAACGTTTGATTTGTTACTGTGTCCTCATAGGGAAGCATCAGCAGTAGAGTGTACATGACAGTGAGAAAGTAAACACATGCTTGCAATCAAATTAATGTATTTCATCTGTCTTCAATTAATAACAATCTGTCATGCTATCTATCTGAGAAGCGGCATAAACAGTTTATTTTGTGTTTGGAATAACTTCCTGGAGGTAGTTAATGTGACATGTAGTTTGTCTGACATGAGTATAACCAGATCAACACTTGAGATGTTTTCTTGATAACCTAGAAAAATTACTGAGAAAGTCTGTACTGGAACTATATTTATATTTTGTTTTGAGCTTCCTTAAATCAGAGTAGTGGCATAGTTTTCAGGACTTCCATGGAAGAGTTTTCTTTTCTTGGCAGTTACACAATTTTAGTGTGAGAAAAAAGATTGAAAGCATTAATAAAAATTTAACTGTAAAAAGCTGCAGTTAGCACTCAGACATTCCGATTTGAACATTTGAGAAGTACGTGCTGTAGTAATTTAAAAGTACCAAATCAAAGGGGATTTTTAAAAAGATAAGACAAAAAATTTGATAGTACTGCAGATTTGGTGCAGTTACTGTCAAATTAATTTGTTATTACTTCTGCATAACTCTGGTTACGGTTATGTTGTTACATTATATATTTATTAATAACATCAGATATTTGTTCTATCAGATGACTTTATTTACACAGAAAGACTTTTTCTGTCTAATTAGAAAATGAAAGTGCACATGCTTGAAGTTCTAAGTAGTCCGGTCAAATATTCTATTCAAAATGAAATAGTTTCATCTTTTTACTGGGAAAGCAGTAGGTTACTGCTAAGCTGAGCAGTAAAAGCTAGGGAGGTTTTTTCATTGCCTGGATTTGGGTTTTTTGGTTTTTTTTTTCTATTTTTCTTGGAGTGATGGCAGAATTAGAATTAAAAGTGGTTAATTATGGCAAAAGAGGCCTGAGAGGTCTTCCTTCTGGCCACAGCGGTGGACCTGCTAAACGATGCTCTGCTGAGGTGCTGTGGGGCAGGAGTCTGATAAACTGGGCAGTAAATTCTTTTGCCCAGAATGTTGCTCCCAGTGTTCATCATGATTTCTGTTTTATTCATTAGAGTGGTGGATATTTAGCACATCTTGGGGAAATCCCTCTTTGATTCCCTTTTTTGTGCACTTTGCTCATGCGTGCTAGAAGCAGAACCTTCACACTCTGAAATTAAGTTGATTTGTTGAGCAGTGTGTGCTGCATGAGGATAGTCCTGTGTAACAGTATAGTCGTCTTCGGTCTGTTAGATTTTCAGGTGCTCAGGCTAGGTTTGTTCTTAAGAAATTGGTCTGAAATTATACCAAAAAATAGGGTGAAAGAGAGATCATCATATACAGCTCCCTTTTTTATGACCCTGGAGTATTTTCAGGAGAGAAAATATCTACATAATTTTAAGCACATGTAAATCAAATTAATAAATTATTAAAGCATTTTACTTGTCATGTCTGTGTGGGCTAATCGTGATAGCTCATTATTTAAGCATTATGTAATTGTATACCTTGTGTGAACAGCTGCAAATACTTTGCAGAAAGATTTATATTTCATTTTTCACAGCATGCTATAAAAGAATATATTTTTGTGTGGTACTATAGATTAACACAGATGTTTACTTGTAAATTTAAAACTACCCTTAATTATATTAAGATATAAAATACTTATAATATGCATGATAAAAACAAAACTAGATAGTTGTAAATTTATGTGTTAATAAAATTTTTAATGGAAAATACTGGTATTATCAATAAAAAGAAAAAGTTGAGCTTAAACAGCAGAACTGCCCTTTGTAGCAGAGTCTTTTGCAGTTACTGCAATTGCAAGGCTTGAAAGTGAAAGATGATCAGATTTGGGTGTAGAGGCGTCCCTTTACTGAGATTCTCTGAACTATTTCAAGTATCTTTTCATACATGCAGTTTAGAAAGTGGTTGGGTTAGTTATCACTGGTATGTAATAATCTAAAATGACTGTATAGTGCTTTATAGTTTGCAGGTGTAATCTCATGAGCCAGGAGAAATACCAACAAACTATTAAAGTCATACTTGCTCAACACGCAGTATTGCATGCTATTCAGCTGTTTATGCCATTCTGAACAAGTACTGTCACTATTTTTTCAGCTGCTTGGAAGCACCTGTACAAGTTATATGTTTGTGTTTCTTTCAGAATTACCTGAAAGGAAGATTCATGCAAAATGGATGTTCCGAGATTTAAAAAAAACCTGTACTTGTACATGGAGTTCTCCAGTGATGTTATGAAAAAGACTGGCAGCCCTGTGGGAAAGGGAGATAAATAGCATGAGTAGCAGCCTTTACATTCTGCATAAATTATGTTCTGTTGTCTTTATAGCATGTGCAGTTATTTGCTTGTGTGGTAATATTTAAATCAAAATATTCTATTGCGTTTTTGGCATTTTGAAAGATTATAAACCCAGAACATTAATCATTATTCTAACTGGTGAAATGTATTTTAAAATACTGGCTTTGTTTCTGTGAGTTGTATTACTCTGATAAATTGTTACATGTATTTTATTATTGCCCTAATTTAAAGACAGTACAGCTGTGGGATTTGATATCACACTTTATTCCTTGAAGTAAACTCTGGTGAGCAGATTGTATTGATTCTAGTTCATTTTGGTGAAGCGGGTGAGCTAAGGTAGTAGTAAAGATACTTAACTATTGGTTTTCCGCATATATATGGTGTAATGGAATGGAAATGGTCATTTGTCCCTGCATGGTGGTGCTGTAGGGCTTATTTCAGGCCTTTTTTTTTTTCCTCTTATGGAAAGGTACATAGATCTAAATGGTGTAAAAGAAACAATTATGGCATTAATTTATTTACCATTAGTGGCTCCAGAGTCTAAAGTCAAAACTAGCATTATTATTCAATTAGGGCTGAGTTGCTTTTGAATGGCTATGTGTGGGTAGATTGTAAAGCACCCATTTGTGTTTCATCTTTTTTTTGTGTTCCTTGCTCCTACTCAATATACTTTCAGTGACTTAATTTCTCAGGTGAAGTTACATAGAGTTTTGACTTTGAATAACTATACTCTCAAGTGTTTGCTCAGAGTTTCTATCATTTGATATCTAGCCTTGCAGACAGCCATTTAAAGTAAGGTTTCCTTTTCCTTTTAGAGTTAGCACTATTGGCTTTTCACTGCAAGTAAATGATGTATAGCAGCAATTCAAAGGGTAATGAAAATGTCATTTGTATAAATCATCTGAAGATGTGACCTAATCAGTTCTCTCTGATCCTAACTTAAAACTACTGTTTTGTCCTTGCCTTCTTTGAAATGTCTTTTACTCTCCACAGAGGTGACCAGGATGGTTTTTAAATTCATTTTTTTTTACCTAAATTCTGCAGTGTTCTTCTTACCTGTTTTTCTTCTCATGTTGTCAGGAATGCCTTAAAGGGAACATCCCTGGGATTTCGGTGGGAGTTCCATACTTCTCTCCTAGATTCTGTTTGATTTCTTTTTTTTTTTTTTTTTTAACCTTAGTAGATCTCTGTTTAGTGTCACCTGCAAATCAGAACTGAACTCTCCAGAGTTCATGAGAAGCAAGTATTTTAGTAATCCTTACCTACTTTTGCTGCAGCAGACACTGATCTTTGCTGGTTTCATCTCTGGGGGAAGATTTTAACCTGGATCCATTTGGCTTGGTGGAAGTCATGTCTGAATTCCTGAAGTTTCTGATATATTTTTGTTGCACCAGTATTTGTATGGGATACGTCTACATACAAATGCATACAGATGTGTTATAGAGCAACTGTTTGTCTTGCTAGCTTTAGTTGAAATGACTCTTCACACTGGACAGGCTTAAAGGTGAGTTGTTTAGTTTTAATGTTTTTAGGTTGAAATATTTAGTTTTATTTCAAAGAAACAAAAAGTTGGGCTGTTGACTAGCTAGTTAGAGTTGCAGAAGAGGAAAAGTAAAGCAGTGGAGATATTTTTTGGAGAGTAACTGGCAACAATGGGGTTTTTGTACTCGTATGAACTTTTTTTAGTGTGCATTTTGGGCATAAAAATGAGCAAACTGCAGCAGCCCATATCGTGGATGCCTTTTTTTATAAGGGGACTTCAAAATGACTGGGGGTTGATAAGCCCCTTTTTTGTCCTCAAGTCAATCAGAAAGGCACTATGACTTCTCCCTCTCTTCCTCATTGCTTGTGATGTCCTTCCGCTCTCCTCCATTGCCCGCGATGTCCCCTTGCTTCCCCTGATTCCAATTTTTATGTGGTTTATTTACGCATTCCATTTAATGCAAGTATACTAAGTGGTTCCTGTATAGTCAAGGAATTAGCAATGTACTACTTTGACACTATAACTACTTGAACTACCATTCCTGCCAATTGGTCCCATTTTTAAGATCTTTAGAATTTTACAAATGATAGATCAAAGAAATACTGTCTCTGCATTCTGTGTAGAACTTGGACATCTTGGGTTGCTTTAGCTTTTTGTGATCAGAAAACATAATTTATTAATGTAGATAGCAGGGTTTATCTCCAAGCACTTAAGCAAAGTACTGATTTGTAACAATTGTGTGCTTTAAAGATTCACTGTTTGCAAATAAATCTCTTCTCACTTTAAAAGCTAAAATCATCCTTTCTCCTTCAGACATCCTATTGTGAATTTCTAGCCATCAGTTTATATTCTACTTGGTAAAAATGGAGCTATTAATTTTCCCCTGTCACTGTAGTCTTTCTCATTCACTTCAGATGAGAAGGATGACTGTACCATCTGGCACATAAACTTCACTTTGGGACTTTCTTTAAATGTTTGTGTTTGATGTGTGTCCAAATCTTGCAGATTCTTTCTTTTAGACCTTTGTTAGGTATGGCCTATCATAACCATTACTGCAGTTAAAATGTTCTTATTTTGCGTCTTCATTTCAGTAATTGCTTTTTCTTGGCCAATGCAATGTTATCTAGGCCTTTTGAGTATTATGCAAGATCATTTTCCTGGTTTGTAAAATCAAGCCGTATTTATGTATCTGATTCTATCCAAAACTTATTTGTCTCTGCCTTTCAACTTTTCATGGCTTAAGTGCATTCTAGTATCATCGCTCATCCCAAGATATCTATTCCTGCTGTTAATTGGCTCATCATATGAGCCCACATTGGCCAGCTGTTTGTTTTCTTTCTATAAAGTCCCTGCATTCCTTGTAAGCATCTTCTTAGAAAAGAATTTTTCTCCTCCAAATCCCTCCTTCAAGTCTTTTTGCTGTGATGTCTAAATAAAAGCTAGACAAGACGTATCTCCTGGTGTGCTAAGAATTCTGCCCATTGAGCTGACCAATATCAGATGTTCAAAAAAAGAAAAAAAAAAGAGACTGGAGGGTATCTATTCACTGTATTTTAGCTGATCTTCAGTAACTATGTCTTTGCCCTTCGCTTGGGGAAATGAAATGTAATATGAGTTAGGATAGTCGTCTTTCATTGGCTGCAAACTGCAGTTTTGTGTAGGTTAATATTTATTAACACTTGAAACCTGTTTCTTGTACTAACACTATGCCCTCTTTCATTGAGAGCTAATGTAACATGAATTGCCTTGCATTTACTGTGGGCTGAGAGTGTGCACTTGGACAGTTACCTGGCAGTTATCTGGCATAACAGTAACTGTACAGTTCACAGCAGACTGCCCATAATTCAGAAGGGACAAGGTAAAATACTTTTAAGTGGGGAGGTGAACTGAGAATTACACAAAATTTGGAAACGTAATTTCACCTTGATTTTCACTTCCAAATCTGTTAGATTCTAAGATTGTTCGTGCTTTTCTACTATAGTAAAGAATGTGCTCCACTGACCATATAATATTCTTGATGTTTCTTCAAATAAAAAATCGGAGGCATTTGAGGGTATGATTTCCAATATGCCAGTGGCATTTTATTCCTAAAATTTATCAACTGTTGTGTTCTTCTGCTCCCTAATTCTTTCCATCTTGGGAAAGAGAGTTTGAGACAGACTGTAAGTTGTGAGTTTGTTTTTATATAACATATATATTACTTTATATATCACTTACATAAGCATGACTGGTCTTTTAGAGGGATGGAGTGTAAATACTATCTACCTATCTATTTTTATTGCAATCTTGTGTAGGTTTTTGGAGTTCGGGCATAGTCAAAGAAATACAGTGAGTGAAATTTGAAGGTGGGGCTAGGTTTCCTTTAAGAGCTCATCATATAAAAATAAATAAAATATCTTTTTATTTTTCCCAGAAGAGTAATCTCACTGTTGTGTTTTCCAAGCTGCACTTAAAGCTAATATGCGAAGAGTAAAAATAATAGTTAATAATTATATGGTTTAGGCAGTATGCTATATTTTATTCTTAAAAGCGTTTCAACAGAGGCTCTCTTCTGGTAGTTATTTTTCAGAGAAAAAAATTAAGTGGCTGTTTCATAGACGGCAAAGTTAATAGCAATTTTTTAACAAAATTGGTATTGACTTTGGGCTTTATCTTAGTAAATGTATTTGTTCTTCCTTTTGAAACTGTACATTCTACGTTTAGTATTATGAAAACCTCTGCTACAAGCATTAGTGTTAATAGCTTAGTATTTTAGTCCTTCACAAATTAGTGCTTGTGGTAACTGGGTGATTTTAGGCCTGTTCTTAAAAACAAGGCCTTACTGATGTGCTAGGAGCAGTAATATGTGGCAAAAACTCCACATTAACCAAGGTAAGCAGTATAAATGGGGTGTAGGAATCCCCTGCTAGACTAAAAATCTCCAAGAGAAAGTCTCCAGAGCCTAGAAATTAAAGACCTCCAATGTCATTTTAAAATAAAGCCTTTTATGTAGTAGGAGAGCATTTTTTCAGCTGATAATCAAATGACACTATTATGCAGACTTACTAGATTTGCAAATTTACAAGTTTTTACAAGTCAGTTGGGTCCCTTCCTCAGGAAATCAGTTTAAGTTTTTTTTCCTGTATTGACTCAAAGAGCCTGGTTGTCCTTAAATCCTTCTGAATATATTTGCCTTATAATTTGACGGCATTGAGTCAACACCCTTATAGGAACTGCAGTGCAATAAAAAAGAGAAACTGTTCAATATGGTTTCCAGTTACCTTAGGATCAAATTTGGAGAAACTGGAACGCATACAATAAAACCTGTGCAAAGCTTCCATTTTGCTTTGAAAGCAGCCAGTGCTTTTTCAACGTAAAATACTATTTGAAAGCTTTGCTCTGCTTTCAGTGGTTGTAAGATGATAAAAATGAAAGTGTGTGTGACTCTTGAAATATGCATTTTAATGTTTTTAATCTTCTGAACCGTACCTTTATGGAATTGAAAGCTTTGTACATGAACAATGAGGAATCAGTGTTCTTACTCTGTTCATTTTTCATTATAATGGATGTTTTTGTTCTACCATGTTCTGCAACTAAGTTCTTTATAACTTACTTACATTTTTCGATTAGAAAAAATGTGTAGATTCAGATGTGCTTGGTCAACTCTATTTTTTAAAAGTCTTTAGATGACACTGGAACCTCCAATACTCATCATGCTTGCAAGCAGAATGGGCAAAATTTACTTGCCTCTAGTTTCTGTGTGTAGTTATCAGTAAATTTGTCACAAATTCTGTGTATCCAGAAATAAATTTCTCTTTTATTTTAGATAAGAATTAGTTGAATTTGACCATGGAGTTTTATTTGTGGTTTCGTTTTAGGTTTGCAAATAATATTAACCTGATGTAATTTGTTATTTTTATTATGGCAAATGATTACAGGAAGAAAGAAACCTGCATTTACATACACCTGTAAAGGAAAAGATTACATCTGATGTGTTTCCAAAGATGAATTTCTGTGACAGGTAACTGAATGGGCTCCGTTTTAGTAATTTTTCCTTTCTTCAACTTTTTAGTTGACTTGGAGCATATACGTGCAGTGAAACTTGACAAGCACCAACGATTTTGTCAGGAAAACAATTTCAGTAGCCATTTTGTGTCGGCCAAGACGGGAGATTCTGTAAGTAAGAAAAATAAAACCCTTGCAGATATCTCTTTTTTTTTATTATTACTTTTAAAGATGCAGAAGTTTTATTGTACTTCACATATCGAACCATGGGGAACAACGACTGTCACAGGTCCTTTTGGCCTGCCTAGTTGCATGAAAAATAGGTCTTTGTGTTTATTCTTTATTAATTGCAGTGATTTCTCATCTGATTTGCAGTTTAATGTATTGTTTTTAATATGATAATGGGCTAATTTATACATCAGCATGAGAACAGCTATATCTGTTTGCTGACAGCCTGTAGTTAAATGTATTCCTTCATTCCAGGTGGAGTCTCATCTATAGACCATCAGTATAGAAACTTTGAACAGTTGATAGTATCACAAGACCCTGTTGCAATCAAAGCTTTTAATAGGCTTCCTGAGCCATAGGAGACACTCCTTCTACAGGTCTCTTGAAATTTGAACATTTGGTGGTTTTAGTGCTTTGCAGAGTATATTTTTGAACAATCTTTTGACTCTGAGCTGTGTTGTTTCAGTTCTAAGAGTATGGAAGAAAAGGTTCTTTCTTAGTTGACTTGTGTCAAATTAAATCACACTGTATTGTTTTGCTTGATTTCTGTCACATGCCTAATGACTGTCATTCCCATAAAAGTCCTGTATCTCTCTCCTGTGTTACTTAATGACAACATACTTCAATTTTGTTATTGAACAGTAAGACCATGTTCAGTTGTATGAAGTATAACTCTGTAACACAAATGGAATCAGTTTTTAAGATCTTTGATGAAACATCTGCAATGTACTGCCTAATTTTATCAGATAATAGTTTTTCTTTAAAGTCTTAACAGTTTTGCTGTTACAGATGCAGTGAGTGCTCATTCTCCTTCTAGTTTGTGTTGAATCTTTGGTATAATTTTTTGTTTAAATTAAGGTTTTTTTTAAGGTGGAAACAAGAAAAAATGTATAATACTTCACTCAATGAAGTATGCATCTGATAAAATGTATTCCTTTCTCAAGGAGACAGTCTTTTTTTTTTTTGAGATTTGGTAACAGGAAGAAAAAGTAGTTCTTTTTATAAAGTTGATATATTTGTCATTGCAAAATATGTAGGAATCTTTATTATGTCTTTTAATTGATTCATGAATTGCAGCAGCATCCTGCTGTGTGTACTGATTATTCTTTTTTTCACTTACTGTTTGAAGACAAAAGTAAATTTAAACGTCCCTAGAAAGCATTAACCAGCAATCTGTTTAAATATCTACTAAGAAAAGAAGGTACGGGGTATGGTTTACAGTAGTTTATTTTTTTGTTTCAGTATAGATTTGAATGGATTCTTCATGTTTTTTAGTAGTTGTGCAGGAAAGACTGGGTGCTTACCGTAGACAGTGATTTAAGCAGTGACCATGAATTGCTGCTTTGGTTGTAGGCTTAGTTTAGATAGATGATTTTTTGTTTACCTCAGATCTTTCCAACTGACTAGTTTGCAAAAGATAATTTTGTATTTATATTTAATTCTTATAATTTTAAAAAAGCCTAAAAATCTCCTCAGAGGAGAAATAAATTTCATGAAAGATTTAGTATAGCTAACTGTCTTACTGTCTTATCAAATTGTATACATAAAGCGCTGAACTTGTGCCTGATGTTTTGCACACAAAGCATCCTCATGGTAGGTGATCTAGCTTAGTACACTGAGAGCCTGGTGTGGGTTGAAGTAGGCATCTGGAAAAGAGACCTTGTTCAGGATTTCCTTTCTTGCTGTGTGGATTCTAGTAGAATAGACCAGTACTAGACCAAGTAGTTTAGAGAAAGAGAAATTATATTGGAAGTTACCATGGTTTGTTGGTTGTTCCACTAATTTGTTGCTGTTTTCCATCTTGGGTGCAAGAAGAGACTGTATAAATTGTCTGGCTTTGAATTTTCACTGAAAATTACTAAAATCACTTACACAGGCTTTTTGGGGTGGCAGCTGCCTGATGAAAAGCCGTGTTTGTTAGTAGTTTAGATTGTGAGCTCAGTTGAATAACCATGTAGATAAAATATAATACGGGGTTCAGCAGCAGTGCAAACTTAAGCTGCTCCTCTTTAACATCTGTTGTGTTCTTTAATCTGATTTAAAATGCAGCTGCCTAAACATTAAGATTGGTGGACTGGATCAAGATGAAGTAAAGTATTGCCACCCAGTGTTATCTGTCAAACCATGTCCAACCAAAGTCTAACTGACAGGCTGCTACATCATCTTGCTTGTTTTCTAGATACTTGCTTTCATTATAACATCCATAATGTTTTCTAAGACTTCAGAACAAATAGAGCATTGCATGACTTTCATATTGACAGTGTTTTTTAAACATGTGCAGTATAGATTTTGGTGATACAGAAGAATACACTGGTAATATATTTTTTGTGCCAAACATTAGTGAATACCCTTACTCATATTTTATAGCACTGAGAGTAGTATTTTAGAGGTGAGTTGTGTAAAAGCTTGTTTAAACTTAAGTCTCTGGAGGCAGAGTAGAAGTGTTGCATAACAATCCAGCATATACTGTTCATTCCTTGTACCATTGTTGAGTTATTTTCTCCTGTTTTTTAAACAAAATTGAATGTGGCATTTGTTGTTTTCAGATCTCTTTTGCACAGATCATAATTTAGTATATCTCATTGTGTAACAGTTCAAGAATAATTTGATATATTTGAAAGAACCTCAAAGATGTCTGTTTTTAATCTTTTAAGTGCAATTTAATTTTTTTCCATAGGTCTTCCTATGCTTTCAGAGAATTGCTGCTGATGTACTTGGCATCAAATTAAACAAAGCAGAATTGGAACAATCACAGGTGATTTTTCCACAAATACATTTTTTTTTTATTTCCTGTTATTTTATTTAGTGTTAAAAAAAGTCATTGGAAATTAGTAACTGTCCTTTAAAGCAAGCAAATGTAGCGAAAAAGTTAAATTTGTGAGCTATTTGTTTAAAAATAATGCATAAAATTGGTTTAGAAATTAAATCCTCTCTATTCATATGCAGGTAGCATGGAAGATTTTTTTTATATACATTGAATACTGTGCATTGGTGTCAGATATGAGTTTTATGACAATTGTTCTTTTTTAATTCTTTACATATTTAAAAAACAATTTCATTTTAAAACACTACAAATTTAAGTGATAAAAGGCATAAGCTTCTGTGAGTAGAAGTGTTCTAAATCAGTCTTCATTGTGGTAACACAGGAAAAAATAGTATTTTTCAGTCTGAGAGTTGGGAATTAACCATGTCAAATTCTATGTTTGGTTTATCTCAGATTTTCATCATCTTTGTGTGCCTATATAATACAGGACCTCAGTAGCAACTCTGTGCCTCGGGGAAGGAATATTGGCTTTGTAAAGTCACTGTTTCCCATTTTATTCTGATTTGCAAATGAGAAATGAATCATATTCTGGTTCAATATACCCATTCTCAATGGCAGGCAGAGCTGTGGAATTGTGTGTTTGGATAGCTATTACAGCTACCTGGCATCTGCAGTTATTTTTCTCACTGTACCAGTCCCAATTAATCTCCCCCTAAAGGACCTGCATGGTTTCTGTCCTTGCATTTTGTGTTTTGTTCTTTGAGTTATGAGTATTACCTTGGGGATTTTCTGTCATTTCCTCTGCAGCAAGGGCTGAGAGGGGAGAATGTTTCCCAGCAATAGGTGGGAAGGTCATCAAGAAGGTTGTCCACCATTCTCTTACATTGGTTAGCTGTGAGTTAGGGATGTGAATGTAGTGATTTCACAGTGAACACATGGCAGAACCCTGCTGCATGTCATGCTCTGAAGTGTAGTAGAGCTTTGTTGCAAGTTCATCCTGTGCATTAACTGCTGTATGCAGAACGGCTCTATTGAGGGCATTGTTTTAGGACCTTATGAATTTTTTGGGAAAAGATATTTTTTCTATTTTAAAAAATTAGAACTGTAACTATATTAATTAAAATGTGAGTACTTGCTTAACTATCTGCTAGAGTTGGAAGTCAGTTTTTGTCAGTGAAAGTTCAATCAAAAATGCGTTAATTGTTTAAATAAGCAAGCAAGCAAGAGGTTTTCTAGTATAACCTGTTTTCCCTTACCCTTCCCTTTCCCTCCTTCTTCCTAGCTCCTGCTTCTAAAAATAATTTTCCTGCCAGTAAGACTGTGTGCATATGTTTAAACCAGAAAGATTTTATACAAACCCTGTTTCAGAAACCTCAAAAACAAAGATTATACTACTGAATATAATCTTATATGTACATATATGTAGTATAACCTTACGATACAATGATGTTTGAGATTACAGTACGCTTATTTTAAATTTACTTACTGAACTAAAAGGTAGTTGTTTTAGTGATGTAATATCCCGGAACTGTTAGTTACTACCAGCATTAAGCAAGTATCACAAGGTAAGTCAGCAAGCTTGTTAAAAGAAAAAGAACATTTTTTACTTACAGCTTGGCCTCCTGCTTTTTGAAATGTACAATAAATATGTAATTTCTGAAAGTGTTTTGCCACAGTGGTGTTTAGTCTGTGTTGAAGTGGTTAACTAGAAAACTGTATTGCAAACAGCAAAATGGTAAAATATACTTACAGTGCATACCTAACGAGCAAGGGTAAGAGGTTCTCAAAAGCTGTAATTATGGCTAAAGAAATATTGAGTGTGTTCGGTCAATGGTTTTTACTACTAAGGCACCCTCTGCCTGTTGTTTTGAGCTCTATGATTATTTGCATATAAATAATTCATCACATTAAGAGCTCTTCAGTTTTTCATCGGGTTTTTTGGCTAGAACTAGATCTTCAGTCTTAGACCTCTCTGTGCTTTGAGTTCCAATAAGTAAGCTTGTAGATAGTTATGCAAATACCTTAGATTAAGAAGAGAATATAATAAATGGAGTTATACAGAAAATTGTAGCTTTCTAGGTGAGGTATCTGTTTTTAGGTTAAAGTAAGAGCCTTTATATAGCCCTGACTCAAGAGTGCATAACTTTGTGTCAAATTGGTATTAGCTTTAAGCAGGCTTCCTCCTGCCTTAGTATTGTAATTACAGCTTTTAATTTTGTTGAGCAGATCAATGGACCATGCAGTTGTGGATCAGAGTTGATATTATGCAAATTACATTAGCAATAGCTTGTAAGTAGTTAATACACATAAACTAAATACTGTGGCCCATGCATTACTGTTGATATGAATCCACGCTATAGTGATGTGATTAAAAAAAAAAAAAAGATAAAGACAGCTGAAAAAACCAAGAACAACAAGAAAAAACAAAAGAAGAAACTTAGAAACAAAACCAGTAAATGAAGTTGGACAGAAAAGAAACTTCAGTGTTGCCATTCAGGTACAGCACAAGTCACTGTGATGCTATGCTGTGCATGCCGAGTAACAGCAACTGCTTGACTTTGCAAAGTTCTACTAATTGAACATAGTTTCAGTCTACTCTGAAGAATCACACAAAGTGAATCACAAATTCTTTGTTACAAGTAGAACATTTGCTTCCTTTGTGTTGGCTGCAGGTACTGCTGTAGGTACTACTGTTTAAGTCAGTGAGAAACCAGTGGGAATTGTATTGGAGTGTGTGTTAGCTGTATCTTAAGTTTCATTATTGTATAGAACTGACTACCTTGGTCCTTCTTAGGATAGAAAAGGGGAATTCTCTACATAAAACTGGAGAAGGAGAACTTTAACCTCAGGGAGATGAATAGAATGACATGTTTTGAGAGAAATTTACGAGTCTGTGGTGGAAAAGCCTAAGTAATGTGTAGATGCTGTTTCCCAAGAGCATGGAGCTAGTCTCTTAGCTGGAAGGAGGTGGTGTTACATGATGTCACCATCACTAGGTTTCTGGTTTACCACAGACTTTATGACAGGTACAGGTTCCTAAGTGTGGTGGTGATGTTTGGATTTTGTTGTTTTTTTTTTTCTTCTCCTTGTTTTGTTTTGTTTTTTGTTTCCACCTGTAAAATGGGCACAGGGCTTCTTTAAATTAAGAAACAGCTATATGAATGCGTTCCTTTAAACTTTTAGCCACTTAATACTCTAGCTGTTGAACTATAAAAGTAGACAGAAAAATAGATAGATGTATGTTGCATAAATGTTATAACGAAACAAAAAACTAGTACAATAGTGTGACTCGTTGAATCAGTAAGTATGCAAATGTTGACTTGGATTTAATCTTTAAACAAAGAGTAAAATACATTGTCATTTTTACAAATGTGCACTACTCAGATAATGGATCATATCTTTGAATTCCCCGTATTTTGTGTATTGCGGGTTTTCCTCATTTTGAAAAGCAAGAAGGTTGCTGCTTGAATGTATTTGTCAGAGAACATCAAATGTCTTCATTCAGTCTAGGTGGTAATGAAGGGGAAGATGAAGTACTGAGTTTGTGTAAAATGCCAACAGTGATATGCTGTATGTGGCTTATGTTTTATTATGTTTCTTCATTATTACTGATTGCTTAATATAGAGAATGCTCTTTAAAAAATATTTCTAGTGCTTTTGATTTTATGCCTGAAGATCGTATTGTATCTAAGATCAATTATAATTGCCACACTCGCTAGGAGAATCTTGGAAGTGGCTCACAAGTGGTTAGAAATAAATAATAGGAATCTCAAACATGTTACTTATATGAATTTGTGGTGCTTGACTCTTGACTTTAGAGCTTTGATGACTGGCAGAACTGCAGAAGCTTTTGTGAAAAGTGGGTAGGTATTCTTCGTCCACTTTCAGTTAACAACACAACTGCTGTTAATGAACCTCAATAACAGGCCTTAAAAATTGAGTTATTTACCATGCACTTTTAGAAAACAGCTGCAGCAGTTTAAGATATTAATGCAACCCAAGCTATTAGTTACTGCACTTTTGCTGGAATTTATCACTCCCACAGCAGAATCAGAAAATGGAAGGTGATCATGTGCCTTGGCCACATCAGGGTGAAGTCAAGCAGTTTAGCTTAAACGGCTGCTGAAAGTTGTTTTTAAGTGGAGCTGCCAGACTCTGTGCTGAAGCGGATGAGGTGCAAGTACATGTTACATTCCACCAGCTCTCGTTTGGCGGCAGTGATCTCCAGCAGAGGAATAGGACAGACATTTGGGGGTGGTAAGTTTCTAAACTATCTCAGCTAGAGCTACTAAACCTTGCCTGTTAACATGCTGAGATGACTGTTAATAAAACCTTTATTTGGACAAAACTGTGGTGAAACAAAGAACTAGATTACTCCTTATGCGTGACTGGAAAGTAGAGCATGTTTTTGAAATGGAGCAGTTCCAAAGTCAGAAAATTGCAGATTCTGACTTATTTTCAGCCCTCAAAATACTCCTCCTTTTAAATCACAAGGGTCTGATGAAATTTGAGGAAATAGCTCTTTTACTAATCAAATGTTTTTCTTTCTGTATTTTTGACTTTCAACTGTAGTGTAAAAACTGTATGGGGTACAGCTTTGTTCCTTGGCATTGGCAAGAGCTATCATTTTTGTAAGTGATGTGTAGTTTTCTGTTTAACTAAATGCCAGTTCAGCAGATCCGGGCGTGTGTGCCACCTTTGTACAACAAAATGTTTGGCAGATAAGTTGGATCTGATATTCAGAGCACCTGCACCAAGAAGAGTTCTTGTTATTGAGAGTGGTTTGAACTATGGCAATGATAGGCCTGACGTAGAAACTGATACAAAGAAACCTAAGTTTTTAATTACCAGGAAGCTAATAGAAGAAATGTTGCAGTGGTATTTTTTTACTCCTATTTAGATGAAATTCCTTTAGAAAATCCAAGTCATTTATGATAGTCAATTTCTTGCTACATTGTGCTTAAGCATGGGTCACTAACCTGCCTGTGTTTACAGGATGGGATTTAGACCAGTGTTTTGAGAAGCAATTAATTGCCTACTGATTGCTGGACTTTTTTTTTTTTTTGCTTTTTCTTTCCTCTCAGCTGTAGTCAAAGGATTGGTATGAAGGAACTAGGGCCTGTGAGGTCAGATAACACTGTTTAGTGCTAAACCTCCTACTACCACCTTACATGGGATTTGGCAACCTTTCCCTTGATAACATCAGGCCAGAAGTTGAGTAAATCATGGGTGGTGTCCACTAGATAAGATAATATGAATGTGATCAATTAAACTCTAGGCGAGTACATCAGCAGCTAATAAATCCAGATCCCTTACCAGCCAATTCAACTGTTGCTGCTTGTTTGACATTCAGGTTTTATTTACAGAGGTAATCTTTAACATATATACTGTTTATGTATTCACATAATCCAGTTAATAGTTTCCTTTCAAATAATAGTATTTATTCATGTATTCATACATTTTAACCTTGAAAATATGTTGTGTGAAGTTGAAGTATTTCAGAAAAAATTATTAAACTGGTTTAGGATATTTTTCATAACTGACCAACCTTCTCTGTTACTTTTTTGGTCTATGAATTATTCTCCCCTTTGCGTGAACACTGTACTAGTAGTAAGAAAACTTTCAACAATTTTGCTTGACTTTAATTGGGAAAAATGAGAGCCTTTTATTTTTGCATTATGTAGAGCAAAGTCGAAGGATGTGAGGTTGTTAATTTATGTCACTTTTAAAATTATATATTTAGTTGTAACGCAATAGGTAATGGAAAAGATGCATGGGTACGTCTAATGCACTTGTTACAGTTGCTGATAGGAAGTTGAATAATGTAATATTTAAGTACCTTAAAGGAATAGGCCATTGCCACTTTTTCTTTCACTGAATCGCTTTCCTTTTTATTCTGTCCCTTTTCTTGCTTTAATACACTTTCATTGATTGCATGTATAAATATTTCATTTTGGTGCTTTGATAGGGCATGTCCTTGAAGCAGCCCGAGAAGCAGCCCTAATGCTGATGGTGCTTTCAGCTAGACATGTTGCTCCTGCATTGTCATAAAGCCTGAAAAGAAATGCACTTTTGTTTTGCTTCTGCATAGTCTTCGTATTTTATTCATTCATTCTTTTCAACTACTGATCAATCTCTCCGTTTCTCTTTCCTTCTCTTTTTACATTCTTCTCCTTGCCCTCTCTCCATTATGCTGATACATGATTACCAGCATGTTGTCAGGGCAGAGCTAGTGAAATATCCTGAAGAAGATAACCAACATCACAACACTTCCAACTGCCAGAGCAAAGTCTGCTCAATGCAGTAGTTCAGGTATTGATGGAAAATTTAGTTTGTTTTATTTTCCCAGGCTGCATTGCTTTTACATGAAGTAACAGCTGTTACAGTAAGTTGTATTGGAAAAATGTTTTGTATTGTGGGCGCTTCTAATACTTAACATATTAATTTGGAACTCTGTACAATTGCATGCTGTTTCTAATAATAAGGTATTTCATAGAAATTAAGTACTTCATGCTACTGCATTAAAGACGGCCTTCAGTGCTTTGTATTCAGTATGTTGCGTAGCTGCCTCAGGTAGAAATGGACTTTTTTTGGAAACTGGCATCTCATTTCCTCCTCCTCATATAGGAGAGACTAACAGTCTGGTCAAATGCTTTTAAATAGAATGAGTAATACCTGTTGGATCTGTATTAGCAAATAAATACAGTATGCAGAGGTTCTTTTAATGTTAATTTAATCTTTAGTCAGTATGCTTATCAAAGCTTTTTTGAAATATGATTGTATTTAAAATTTGCTTTGAGTTCTGTCTGTGTGTTCCTGTGCAGTGCTTGGAGTGAAGACAGAAAGACAAACTTATGTACAATTTCAAATTAGTTTAGGCAGTTATTCTTAAAGAATGCATACCATAGTCTTTGTAAGCAAGTATTGCTTTATTATTTTCATTCAAAACAATTTTGAATTTGGAAGTAAAACTGTATTAATTGCTTTTGCAAAAAAGTCATGATCCATTAGCGTTGTGAAAATCTACCAAGGCACTTCCTTCTGCTTAGGATGGATAAACTGGTATTTAGAATGAGAATTAGCACCTGGTAAGACTTCCTGTAAGGTAGTGGAAAAAGCCCTAAATGGTACCTGTTTTGCCTAATATTTCATATACTTTTATAGCAAAATATCTGTTGAATTTTTGCCAGCATGAAGATTACATTTCCTAATTGTTACTGTGTTTTCTTTTATGACAGAGGGTGGTGAAAGCAGATATTGTCAACTACAGTCAGGAGCCTGTGACTAGAACCGTTAATCCTCCTAGAAGCTCAATGTGTGCAGTGCAATGACTGTGTTTTGATACCTTCAGCGGTTGTCCTACCTTGACACAGGCTCCAGGATTACCAGGGACTTCAACAGTGACTGTCACAACAATGCAATTAGAGGCTTCACAAATGTGTTACACCACTGTACGCTGAGAAGCAGCAGGCAGGCAGCTTTTGTGCTGGCTGAAATTCAAACATGAGACCACACACTTTGAAAAGTTAAGGTCTATATTCTTTTAAATTATATTTAAATAAAACAGTATAACTGTGTTTATATATTTCTTCTGATCTATTTGATTGATACTGGAATAAAAATGGATGAAGAAATCTGGCATTCAGAATACTTTTAAAGACATCACCATGGAAGGGTATTTTGCCAAAGCATTTTTTAAATTTTTCCTTTTCTTTCTCTTGTGATCTGAACTAACACTCAGTGAAATGTAACTTGGAAAAGCTATTGCTGGAATAATTACCAGCACATAATGTGTTTTATCTAGGGGTAATTTGGAAAGTATTCCATTAATATATGTACATAGTGAAAAATGTATAAATTGTATCCACTAAGACACAGTGCTTGAAATAAAGCCGTAATTATAAAAACAGTTACTGAAGTCTCCAGTTTTCTCCATGGATACTCTGAAAAATGCTAGTGCTTTTCTGTATTTTTATTACCGCATCAGCATTAGTTCTTGCAGTGGTAGATACGCTCGTATGTCTTCATGAATATGGATGAACCTCAGTCAACAGTTTGGGCTGTAAATGTTGAGTGATATATTCAGCATGCATTAGAAACTGTTGATAGATCAATTAGGATCAGTCATTTTTAATAACTAAATGAATTACCTTTGGCCTGATACTCTTTTCTTTCTAGTTCAGAGTAAATGACAAAAAGCTGTCTACTCTGTGATCAGTGCATTTCTCCTCCGTTCCTTTGCTGGCAGTCTCTTTTAGATGTACAGTTCTCTGCTGACACATCTGAATAGAAAGCTAAGGAGAAAAAAATATTAAGCCAGCTTGATTCCAAACTAGAAATCTTTCTCATGTTTTAGCTCTAGATTGTGTTTTCTTTTAAAGTACAACAAAGCATTTCAAGATTTAGAGAATTAATGAGGCTGAGTGAAGGAAGCTTATATATCATGAGAGAAAATGGTAAGTTTCTTCATGTAAGCTCTCCTATTAAGCTGTTCAAGCAAGCGCTTAATAGTTGGAACTACTAAACTATTAGTTTAATAAAATAGTTGACCTATCAAATTAAAAAAAAAAAAGATTGCAGGTGGCAAGAATGTGCTGTTTGTTATTATTGTGGTATAGTCCAACTTCATTGAAAAGCTAAGTTCATTTTTAAACCGTGCAAGTACAGCTTGGCAGTTCTATACCTACGTGAGAATGACTTACTCTTAATATTTTATCATTCAAATGTGGAAAATTCTAAGAAACAAGCTGAGATACTGAGAAATTATTCTACACTAAGGTAGGTGTGAATTTGCAGTAACGTACTCATTCTAGGGTTACAGTCTGTGTTCTTGTTCCTGTTCCATGGAGTTTGTATCACATTGCATAGTATTACCTTATGGTTAAACACAACTGAATGATGAACTGTCTTCCACTACCACCAGATGAGAACTTCTGTTCAAACAGTTTCTCTGAAGTAGCTGGGAAGTTTACAAGGTTATGCCCTCCGAAGCATGTGGTGTAAGGTTTTTTGAACCCTCAGGTTTCTCAGTGTGTTTGTGTCCTGAACTCTGCCCAATATGCTCAAATATTCATGAGAACTTCCCTTTCCCTGAGGAGCTGAGCACAGCCTTGCTCAGCTGCATGGCTAAAGCTGTCTTTCTCTCATGCATGTGAGCCAGCTTCATAGTTCTGCTTCCCAAGTAATATGTAGCATGGTCTTAAAAATCGAACAGTGCGTTTCTCTTAAAAACTTCTGTAATCTTACATTTCAGAAGAAAATGGTTTTTTATAACTTGTAACACAAAGCCCGTTATTACCCTGAATAATAGAAAAGTTTTGCTTTTATACTTGGGCTAATCTTGCCGTATGAATGCTGTGATATATGTCCCAGTCTAAAGTATTTTACAGATGGATTTTACGTCTCTGTCTTATCATGATCTTTTATTCTCATGCCTGTTTCTCTAGCTGTCTGTGACTTGTGCCTCCTCTTGTGGTTTATTCCCATTGATCTTTGCATTGATTTTCTAGTTAAAGCCATACCTCCTCTGGAGATATTATTGTTTACATTTCCAAGCTGCTCTCATTCTTCCTACCTAGCATGCATGTATATTATTTACGCTAACCAGGAATCTCTTGTCTTCTGTGCTCCCAGCCCCTCCTTTTGCTGCCGCTCTTAACCTCCTCAGCTTTTCTGTATTGTATACTGACTTCCACTCTCCCTGCCTTTCCCTACCCTTCCTGCCCCATTTAGATCCATTACCTGTCCATGTTTTAATCCTTACAAATGAGCTTTGCTCTTTTTGCTCAGCCCCAGGAACCCCACCTTGAGCCTTTATATTCCAGCTGCAGCCTAAATCCATAGCTGTGGTAGCTGCCTTTGAAGTGCTACAGCAGCTGTGGCTGAAGGTTCAGGGATGCCTTTGCCATTGCTACAGCCCAAATTCCGCCAGGCAGAGCAGAAAGGTCAGAGGTAATTCTGGAGGATTAAACAATGCGGAGAGAGGGAGTAGATAGACATGTTGTGTGCATGGATGGCAAGGGATCTCTGGGGACTGGAGGAATGGAGACAAATCTAGTCAGAGAGATGCGTAGGGGGAGGCAGGCAAGCCACTAACCTGTGCCTGGTCCCCTTCCCACTGCTGATCCACACAATTCACATCTGGTGGAGTTAAAGCATGTGCCATATTAATGCACTTTAAAGTTTTTTGCAAGGTGAGAATTGTTTGAAACTAATTCAACGAACAGTGATGAAGTTGAATAATGCAAGGCTTTCCAAAAGTGAGGTGACGTATGCTTAATGTCCATTGACATGGGGAGCGGGCTAGGGCAGGGGGAAGCATGTTTTTTCCTGAAGCTGAGGCCAGATGAAGGGAAGAAACATGTTCAGGCCCTGAGCTTACACAGATCCACACTGGTGAAGTGATCTGCCTGCTCAGAGCTGTTGTAACTAATCATTTCCGCAACAGCTCCACAGCTAAAAATTGTTCCTAAGTTCAGCTCCTTGCCAGGGTCAGCCTTGTGCGATGTGGTGGATACCAACAGGCGCATCGTGTCTGGCTGTGTGTTAGGTTGCCAGTGGTTTTGAAACGTATTTGAAGCGTTGCTAAACTCATGCAACTTCTTGTCTTTTATGGCTCTAAACTTTGGTGGGGTCAAATGGAGTCTCATGAACAGTGGTGTGAGGATATTTTCCCTGTGAGTGCCAGAGCCTGCAATGAGTTCGTAGTCTTTCTGAATACATGGTTCTTTTAACAGTTTGTAAAAAACCTGTTCCATAAAGTACTATTTGGGTTTCTCTGGAACTAAAGGGCTTTTGAATCAGGTGGCATTCTTTTAAATGCAGAGATAATTTGCTAGTCAGAGTAGATGCTGGCAAATGCACCTGATAATGAACCCAGTAGCCCAAATTTTATAGTAATTTTATAATGAAAAATTATAGCAATACTTAAAATTGGCTATTCTTTTGCCTTTTTTTTTTTTGTGATGGCAATTTAAATAAGTCAGAATCTTCTTTTTCTTTTTACATTAATTTTATGTAAGGAATATAATTGTTTCTTCACAAAAGAACGTTTTGTAGTCTTTGTTTCATGGTGATCATGACCTTTTAATACAATTTGTAATAGAGACTACTGTTTTAGGTGTCCCAGTTCCATGTGTTGATCTGAAGCCAGGGATTTGAGAGTCACTGGGAAGAGCAAGTGGGGCTGAAGCCTTGTTGCTATGTACCTGTGCCGTACTGGGATCACTGCTCTGGGCTGGCCCAACAGCTGTGGCTGACTGAAAGCAAGGTAAAATCCCCCATAACTTGGATGTCTTTAACCCTTTCAAAGTAAAACTTGATATATCTAACTAGCACTGTACTGTCCTGTGTGAATTTTGGCATTGACAGAAGACTAAATTACTGTTCCTTAATTAACAATATGATAATAATGGGAAATTTTTTGCAGGAGAATTTTTCCTGTTTTGGATACTTGCATGTATTTCTGATGTAGCTTAAGGGTTTGTATGAAGGGCCTGATAGATACATTTAAAGCTGCACTGGCTTTTATAGAAGTTATAGTTACAAAGCTGACATGATTATCTACTTTTCCTTCTGGAATTTGAGTATTATTTCTCAAGCAAATAGGTTATTCCACAATGTTGCGTTCTTTTCTTTCTTAGTTCAAGTACTACTGCTTAGCATATCCTCTGATTTCTTTAGACTGTCTTCATTTAAAACAAACTCATAACCACTTAAAATGTCAAAATAGCTGAATGCTACTGGAAAGAAAAAGCCCAAATTTATCCATGTTTGCAGAGGGGTAATGGCATACATATGAGATTAAAACTCCAGTCCAGATAATTGTCCATAGGAAGCAAATACATACTCTGATTTCACATGCTATGAATAGAATGTGATTAGAATTTAATGTGCTACAGTTTTATTTGCAAAATACACAGGTCTTATATAAAACCTCTTTTTATAAAGTACTCTCCAGAAGCCTTGGGGATCCGTGTTTAACTTGCAAATGCCGAAGTTTGATCTTCCCCAAATAGAAGATAGTGAAGCTCCTGAGTTCCATGAACTGATTTCTATTTTCAGCTTCCCATAGAGAGCTGACTGTTCAGCCAATGCAAACTCTTTTTTTTTCTATTCCACTTCATCTTCGTTCATTTTGGCACCATTTTGAGCTGGAAAACTTCCAGTTAGCTAATTGGCTATTTGCCTTGCTTTATGTGGGGGTGATGTCAAGTGCTGAAATAACCAATTGACTGAAAGCAATCTTGTTTCAAAGGCTGGTCAGAACCAAACCTCAGAAGGTACCAATTTCAGGTTTGTTTTGTATTTAACCGCTACACAGCATTCCTTATCCTAGTGGATGAACCTCAGAGAAGAATATAGATTTGAGGTCAAGAGCTTGTGTTTGCTCAGATACCACATTTAGAGCACTGAGTTCTGGAGGAAATAGGAATCCAGGTATTTTTATTTTTTTTTTATTTCGCTTTCAAGACTTTCTCTGCCCCTACTTTCTGATGTCCTGTTGGCAATCAGCGTTTTTAAAATATATTAGTGTCCTCATTTATAAAAAAGCTGTGGTAATTGTACCATAGGAAAGTTTTGCTCTTAAGGGTGAATGGAAAAAGCTGCTTGTGTTGTATGAGATACTATTGGCATAGGTGAAGGTGTCCATTAACAATCAATTTGCTATGATCTGCTAAATATCCTATATTCTGCTGTCTACTTTTCTAATTTAAAGTACACTTCAGAATTATAATAATTATAAATACAAAATACAAATTACCAAACTGTTTTTAACTAATTTGTGCCTCAGAAAACTGGTCTTGCAAACGGCTGCAGGCAAACATTTTTTCTTTGCTAGCTAAACTCCATTTCTGTCTTTTCCTTGGCTGATCCATACCAGGTAGCTTGCAGGATCATGACCTACTAATCCTTTTTGATTTCTGGTGAGCTTTTAAAACACAGTAGACCAAGAAACATCAAAGGAGGATTTGAAAGACACACACCGTGCTCTGAGAAGTAAATGTTGCTTTGGAAAGCATTCTCGCCTTTATAAAGAAGTGAATGCTGTGGTTCAATACTATTCACCAAAAGTACTTAAGCATATGCTCAAAATTAAGCGCGTATTTAAGTTCCCTTGAAGTCTATGTGATTTAAGTACACACTTGAAGCTAAATACATTCTGGCATACTTTGCTGACACAGAAATTCTGGTTCCATTGAAATAAATGCCTTTGAGGCTAAAGTTCTTTGAGGAATTTCAGTGTTGTTTCTTAAATTTCCTACCCATTGTGGAGGGTGTAGACTAAAGCCACTCCCAAGTTAAAATGAAAAAAGGTGTTTCTCATCTATTTAGTTGCCTTTCTGATACTTTTGCCTAGCAAGAACAATACGGAAGTTGCAAAAAACCCAAACAACCAACAAACCATAAGTTAAAATTGGGTTCAATTGTGTGATCAGAGCATTTACTTGACATGGGACAGGTTGCTGGTTTTGGAACAAATGCTCCTCAAATCCATAATGATACACAGAGAAAGGAATCTGGAGATGCATGGCAACTCTCATTGCAACCTGAATGCTAACTGATGGTGCAGGAAAACATATCAAGCTCCTATTTCTAGTGTCTGAATTGCAGATCTAACATGGTGGATAAGCAAGAATTGGTACTTCTTGCTCAGATTTGGGAACGTATTTGATCCCATCTTGGAAAAAATGAAGTGTGATCTTTGGATATATTCCAGTGTATGTCAAAGAATGGTGAGGCAATGTTTAACTGCATAATGGAAACTGGAAAGAAATTTTTACGTCCCACTCATCAATCCCATTGCTTTTTTATCTCCCCACTGTCTTGGAAAGAGAGCAAAGTATAAACGAACAGTTGGCACAAATGGGCTGTCTGTGCCATTTAGCAGCAATTTGCATGTAATTGGTAACAATTATACAGACAACTCATTTATAACAGTGAGTGAGCTCACAACCTAGCATATACTACATGAAAACTAATCATATCCCACAGGAATCACACACTGATGTAAGAAAAGCAATGGAAGTTTTCCAGTTGAACCTCTTTCCTGGTTTTATCACTCAGAAGTTCAAACAGGTTGCGCATTCTCAAATTAGAAGCACAATTTGTGTTTGTGCCAGTTCAATATAATCAAGAATCTAAGAGAGTGCTCCCTATCTTTCATTATGGTTCTGCTAAGCTTTCTGGCTAAATGGCCAGTTGTTGAAAGTCAGAATTTAACTCTGTCTTCATGCAGCCATCAGGTGAGTTGACTAGGTGGCTTTCCAGTCTCCTCTGTCCAGGGCATCTGATGGCCAGCCAGGTCCAGGCAGCAGAGATGATGGCCAGTGGTGATGCGGAAGCACAGCTGAGCGTGTCTGAAGAAGATGCAGCCAGATTTTGCAACCACAGAAGTCAGTTAATTAATTGAGATACAATTATTTGGATTTGTACACATCAGCAGCAGTTGAATTCTTCCACTGTCTTTTGGATAACAAACTTACTTTATTATTGTTATTTTTTGGGAAGTATAAATTTATAGTAGCTATTTAGTTGTGACAACAAGTCGTGGATGTTTCTGCATCCTCCTGGATGTAAGCATAGTCTTTTCCTCTTTGGTTGAGAAGCTTGTTTCAGTGCAGACTGGAACTAACCATACTAACCGTACTAACCATTTCACTAACCATACTGACCATACTAACCATTTCACTAGCCATACTGAGTCAGGTTGGATGCTGTCCAGGTTGTGGAATTCTAGAAATAATAAATGCATGTTCCTGTTCCTTGTGCAGAGCAACTCCAGTTTTTTGCAGCTGTTACATAGATATTTACATGACATCTCTGCTGTTGTATTATGCCTAATGCTGTTGCTGTTGTTCCTCGCTGTGTAAAAAAGATGTATTTGAGTTCATATAATTTAGCCTTAATAGAGTTACATTAAATAAATATTAATAGAGTTTCATTAAAATAAATATAGGGGAAAACCTCAGATTGACTGATACTGGAGAGTGGGAAATCCATGCCCTCCGGAGACAAAGCAGACTCAGAGAAAATGCAGCAATTTCAAGATAAAGGTGGGTTTGTGCACATACGTTCATCATAGCATAAATCATGCACATGAAGGCTGTGGTCAGGATTCATGCAGGAAAATTTCTGTATCATAGAAGTCCTACACTGATCTGTGCAGTGGCCATGTGGAAAGGTAGAGAAATGGAGATGGGATCAGCATAAGAACTGGGCTGTTGACTCTGTGTTTTGTTATATGATAAAGTCCTATAACCCCTTTTGTGCCCAGAAACTTCGAAGTGACTGCTCATAAATTACTACTACCCTCTGCACATGAACCTCCATTATTCAGTAGATGTTTCTCTCTCAGGGCACATTTTGAGGCTTTTGTGAATGAAAGTTCAGGTTTTCTGAATTCTCAGTGTTTTCCAGTTTCCTAGGCTGGAATAGCAAGGATGAGGCCAAACCTCACCCCAGAAAATTATTGACTCCCAATATCTGTTCTTCATCTGAGGAGGAAATTGTTTGCTTGGAGATATTTATCTGAACAAGTAAATACAACAACTTTCAATGTTTTCTGACAACTAACTTGACACCAATGTAAGAGGCACAAACCTGCTAAATCATTGCACAGATGTCTGCAACCATGGATTTGCCTATTCTGGCAAAAAGTTTATAATGCCAACAGAAATATGGTAGATTATGGCAACTGTAGGGGCCATGAAGATCACCAAATCATTAATGATTTAATCTTCTGCTGATAAAAGTCCTTTGTCATTCAGCATATGAAAAACAACTTTCCTGTTGGGTTGCAGAGGGCTACGTGCAACCTAAGCTCTTAAAAGCATCATTTTTTGTTTCTGGGTATGAAATTAATCAAAGCTGTGTGGTATACCTGGTTTGAATCATTAGCAGGGAACTTAACTGGAAAGAAAGAAGGAGGGTAAAGGTGCTTGTCAAAGATCAGTTTATGTTTGGGAACTGCATCTTGCAGTTTACCTATGTATTTCTTTGGAATTCTACAGAGCTGGAGATCTGTTACCAGGTTTGTCAGACGTTAAAGATTTCATGCAGAGGAATGGGAAGATGGCTGGAGAGTAGATATGCAAATCAGCTCTTGTCCTTTCACCAAAGCACTTG
Source organism: Psittacus erithacus (assembly GCA_009867235.2). Taxonomy (NCBI): domain Eukaryota; kingdom Metazoa; phylum Chordata; class Aves; order Psittaciformes; family Psittacidae; genus Psittacus; species Psittacus erithacus. Next base: position 34,909 of record WYDI02010785.1, on the reverse strand, counting down.
GATGTTCTCGGCAGTATCAGTCTACAGAGTTTCAAATCCGCCCTCCACTGTCACTAAGGCAGTACAATGACTTTTATAATCATGTTGTAATGTGGAGTGGGAAAATAATCCAGTTTATAACATGTGGAAAAGGAACATAAGAGAATCAGTTCTAATTAGAAGACAGGATCAATGTGACCTGACACGTGCTCTAGGCACAGCTGAGGTGGCAGTAAGCTAGGGCACAAACACACCACTAGTGAGTGCTTAGGTGAAAACAGATTCTCATGGAATCACAGATCTGGGAAAATATATAGCTCTTTATGACCTGTATTCCTCAGGCCATGCAAAAGATCTAAAGAAAAGTGATCTTTTTCTCATCCTTCTCACCTGTCTGACCTCCTCTTGACACCAGTTCCATCTGCAGAAAGTAAGTCTGCAGACTCATCCGTTCCTGTGCTCCCAGATACTCAATTCACTTCGTTTTCCTCACATGTTGCTATTAATGGCAGAAACACAGCAGATAATTTTTTCCAAGACTTTCCTTTTTTTCACCCAGCTAGGTTCTTCATCAGAGGACATCTGGCACCAAAAGACATCCCCTCCCTTTCAGATACAGAAACAAATGATGGTCTTGCCCTAAAAAGCTGTGTTGGAGTCAGGAGCCAAACAGGGGTGCAGAAAGATGAGGGTAAAGTGAGGCACAGATGCACCTTTAAAGCTGGAACTGAGAAGCTGCCTAGGTTTGATTTTGACAAAGGCAACAGCCTGCTCTTTGCAATGTCTGTGATGTTTGGTGACACTGATTTTGCTCACTGAAATGACTTATCTTACTGGTAAAGGCTAAGTAGCCTTGCTCTTTCCACCTCTCAAGGCAGAGGCCAAATGAGGCCTCTTGGATTGCCTGGAGACCAAAGGAAGCCTGTCCTCAAATTCCTACTATTCACAATGGTACTTTCATATGTAGCGTAAATGGCAATATCCACAATATTTGTTTTCAATACGAAGAAGCTGCATGGTGGTGTTGCAGCACCTACCAGATAGGAGGCAGGAGTTGGGAACACAACTTTCATGTTTGACATCTCCTGAGCCGTCACTGCTGGGATCCGAGAACGTATTAAATATCCAGAACTTGTGTTATTGACTGAAAAATTTCCACTTCAGTGCTAAATGGTGACGTCTCAGCAGTTACCCAATTGGAAAGCAATTCTGGTTAAATGGTGTCGACCAAACATTTAAAAAGAGAGTGGCTTCCATGGATGGAGCCCTCAGATTGAGGCCAGAAGACCTGTAATTCTCTCCCTCTTCTACAGACATGCAGTGGCAACTCAGGGAATCCATACCTGTTGAATGGTGAGATTACAAAGTTTTTTTTTCCTTTAGATCATAGAATCAACAAGGTTGGAAAAGACCTTTAAGATCATCAAGTCCAACCATTATCCCAACACTGCCAAGTCCACCACTAAGCCACATCATCTACACATTTTTTGAACACTTCCAGGGATGGTGATTCCACCACTGCCCTGGGAAGCCTGTTCCAATGCCTCTCAGTACCTCACAACCCAAGGAGATGGCTGTCACCATACTGAGAGTTCACATCCCTCACCTGAAGACTGCCAAGTTTAGAAAGTGTTAAAGCTACGAGCTGTGCAAGTTGTTATGACAAAAAAGCAGAGGCTCCTTGATTCAAGATTGATACTACACAAAGCTGGTGTGGCCTTCAAAACATTTGCTAAATTTTAATAAACAACAGAATGCATAAAGTACTGAGGGTTTATCCATGCAACTACACAGTATTTAATCTCCTATTTAATAGAGTCAGGAGATGGATTTCATAATAGTTGGATTCCTGCCCTTGATTACTTCTTGGTTACCAATTACTCAGAGTCATTGACCTTTCAGTTTGTAATTTATGAGAGAGTCTTACATCTGATGATACTTCAAAATATTTTATGTCTTACTTTTTATCCAGACCAGCTGAATAAATGTTCTTAAAAGTCACTGGAATTTGATAAAGCTGAAATAAACCCAAGCCCTTGGTGGGTTTTTTTTGTGTTTGTTTTGGTTTGTTTTGGGTTTTTTTTGTTGTTTTTGTTTTCAATGTGCTGTTATTTATTTATTTATTTATTTATTAACTTGAGATGTTTTACTTGGTCTTATAGTTGCAATTAGGAAAAAATTATCTGCCTTGTTCTCTAACGTGGGGAGGGTTCCTGTGAAGACTGAGTGCTCCCGGTTGCTGCGAGGTCTTCAGAATCTGACACTGCAGGGGCAATTCTTGTAGGGATTATTTGATAGAAGAAAAAGTTAATTTCCCCTCACAACTCTTAACAGAGGTTTGCTACCAGAGCTGACACTGCACACTGGAAGACCAGTACGTCTATGCTGTCATGGTGGTGTTTGGTCTATGGAAATGAAACTTCTTTGCTGTTGATCATGTGAGGTCTCACAAGAAGCTTGGCTGCACTGCTGTCATGAGAAGAGGGGCTTCAAAGGGACAACAGTGACTGAAAGAGTGCAGACAGGCCTCTAGTCTAAGCACTGGGTCAAATACCACCAGTCTTGGCCCTGAGCGTCTACACTCGTACTGTGAACTCTCAGGTACAGAGGCAGTGCTGGGATTTTCTTCAGACTCTGAGGTTTAAAGTAGCTGCTGGGGACTGAGTGTTTGAGAAGCATCTGTTAAGAGATCAACCGAGAGCAGAGTGCTGGGTTTTAGGACAGCAAAGTTTAAATTAACACAGTATTCCCCACACAACTTTATGGTTTCCCCTTAGGAGCTGGTATGATTTGTGCTCAGAGATACCATAGAAGAGATGTATTTGATCCAAGGCATGCACCCACAGCTGGTTTGTCTGAGTTATATCCAGATTGTGTCCTGTAATGTTGGGTTGAGAAGAAACTGCAGACAGGGCTGCAGAGAAACACAGCCTTTATACAGGGTGTCTGGTTTTGTGTTTGTGAGTGACCAGCTCATCAACACAGGATGTTCCTTGGCATGCAGGAGTGTCTTGATTTGACTACTAAAATGTGTGTTAATGGGAGAAAATTTCCAAGAATATTTTAACCGGTGACTGTAAAGACAAGAAGTTTTAACATTTTGTTTAAGCTTAATCTCCCCAAAACCCTCTGGTCTTGCGGTGTGATTTCATATTACTGTTATTTAAAAAGAAATGAAAATTCAAATCTGCAAAGACATTGAGTTAATTCAGAATATGTAATATATTTTGCTTTGGGGGTTAGAAAATATGTATAAACACTTTTCACTTCAACTGTTAATGTTGCCTGCTTTCCATACCGTTACCTTTCTTGCCTTGGCGCGTTTTGCTGGGAGCTGGCTCTTAAAGTGATGGAAAATGAAGCACCCTTAACCTACAAAGTGGCCTTCGCAAGTGAGTGCTTCTCTCTGTTCCAGGGGTTGTTTTTAACCCCATGTGCTTTTTTTGTTCTCACTTCAGATTCCTTTTCCACAGAAGCTGGCGTCCTCTTTTATACAAGCTATTGGCAGAGCTGCTACAACTTCTGCAAAGATTTACCACGTTACATTTTCCTTTCCAGTACCCTGCCTTCAGTTTGTGAAAACTCTGCTAAACTCTGGGTGTTTGGGCTGGTGTTTCTTCTCTTGAGCAGGTCTGCAGGAGGTGGAGAGGAGTTTCATCACACGGGCTTGAAGGAAGATGGGATTAAACTCCACTTTAGAACCTTTTTTTTGCTGGAGCTATGACTTGGATGTAAACCTCGTTCTGTAGGTGTGGCTGAGACCATGATTACATGAGGAACTGGGTGACTGCAGTGTGAAACTCTGGACAGCAACAGCCTGCCAAAGGGATTGGGACCAAGCAGAGTGACGGAGGATGGAGACGGGGTGTTGTGAATATACGTGCATGATTGACGCACTTGGTTACTATGGGGCTGTGCAACACCACATTCAGCTCTGAGGAAATGAATCCTGCCCTCATAGCAAGGCTTGCATGCAGTAAATAACAGAATGTGTTGCACCTTTCTGGGTGAGAAAGGGAGAAAATATGTAGTATCTGGGGGAGAGTTTCTTTAAGAAAAAGAGTAAGCGGTCATGTAATGGAAGATGCTGTCAAAATGCATGTGCATGAGCAGGCAGTGCTAGGGTGGGACAGGCAACTTGAACTCTGCTTTTTGCAGGCTTTTCAGTGTTTGGCTTTGGATTCTTAATTTTCTTCCATCTGTGGGGGTTTTTTTTTGCATATAATATAATATACATGTATAAATAAATATCCTATGGTGGAGCAAAGCTGCAGTGTTAAGTTTAGTAGACTTTAAAGCAAATTATCTTACATTTTAATTGGGTTTTCAGTTAGGTTGAACGAGCAACGTTGTAAGAAGGGACCTTTGCAGATTCTTAAAGTATGTTCCTGAAGATTATTGCAAGTTACCATAAGTGGATTCTGTTGGGAATGCGTTCATTTTCCTGAAGTTCAATCAGTAATCTGTGAAAAATTATTTTAGACTGTTTTTTTTCTATACTGGTTGCTGCAAGTTATTCATGCCGTAAGACCATTCATTGCTTTTGTACGTTATTCTTTTTGCTTCCTTATGGAAAGCTGAAAGACTGAAACGTGCTGTCTTGTTCTCTGCTTCCAAGTTGCTTAAAGATGCGTAATGGTTATTTCTATGCTGTGAAATAAGAGCTACTTTTATCCTGTAAATGCGAAGCTTGACTGCCTGTATCCATGGTATGAGACAGCTTTCAATCCTTGCATAGTGCCATTGGCTTGGCTTTGTGTGAGTAGTAAGTTCTGAACATAAGCACTAAGCAGGATCCAAGGCCTAAGTAAACAAGGGTGCAAAGACCAGTGCAATGAATCAGCAGGAGAAATAATCAGCAAGGGAATAGTATTTGCAAATAAATGTTGATGTATTTGCCTAGCAGTATTAAATGAAATATCTGGAAAAATTAACTGCTGTGATTATCTGACAAGTAGCTAAATTGCCAATAGTCACTACCAGTTAGGCTTGGAATTAGTTAGTCATAGCAGACTGAGGGGTGAAAAAATTAAGTACTAATATGAAATGCCAAAAATAACTGCAGATAAAACAGAATGGTAATATTTTTTTGCTTTCTCTGGCCTCATTGCCCCTCCCCATCTGGTATTAATTTTGATTTGTTTTGATTTTAAGTAATCTTTAAGACATCAAGGGCGTTAGGGCTTTGTAGCTTTAGAGCACTAGGTCTGCTTTTCACATTGAAGTGAAAAGGGTGGACCTTTGAAGTACTCTCATGGTTCAGAAAGGAATACCTCCACCCCATCTTTTAGAGCACGGTGAACCTCAGATGTGTTTAAATATTGGCTCAATATGTTCAGTCTGAAAATGTTCTGGAGCATTTTGTTTCCTCTTGAGCTTTGTATCAGCCTTGAGGGGGACGCTGCTGACTCAGAGACACATGGAAAGATGTATTTAACAAGTGGAAGACTTAAATTCATTTCTTACTCCCACCCAATTCTACACCACATAGTCTGGATTGCGCTGCATGTTGTCTGCTCCTTAATCACTGTCAAAACTCCTATTACTTCTCAGAGTGCAGAATGATGAAGGTCACAAACGAGATGATGTTTTTATGCCAGACAAACTTTCTTCCTATTGTTTCTCACTTATGATGCTTTAGAGAATAAGAAGTAACACTTATCACTCAAAGGTACCTAATCTTAAAGCGTACTGTGGCAGCAGCATGGTAGTGTGATAGCTGCCAGTGGATAGGATTTTATTTTAAAGCGTGCCTAAATAGTGGATATATTAAGCATTCCACTTAGATGTAGCGCTCATTCTCATAGCAGGGCAGAGGTGCAAGTTTTATTCTTTCCTTTTGCTGAAGCTGTTTGTAGGAAGCTGGTCTATAGGAAGATGCCATTACTCAGCAACATCTGTGAACCAGGTAGCAGCTCTGGCCATCTCTGTAAGACTTGCAGGAATTCAGCTAGTCTTCCTTTGTGAGACCAGAAGCTTGTCAGGCATCTCACACCTCCCAGGGAGGATGGCAGGGAGTTCCTGTGGGTGTTCTGAATGTCTCTGCTTGGCCAAATGGCCATTCTCAGCGCTCTTCTGAGAGTAAGACAGCGGTAAAACAGCAACCTGCTGCAGAACGTTGCACTTCAGCTGCTGTGTATTTTGATTACTGGGGGGGTAAAGCAGTAAGTTTACTTTTCCTTCTGAGGGCAGCCTGGGAGGTCCAGGCTGGTCTAAACTGGGGGGCTTTCAGCCTATACACCCAGAGCTGTTCTTAGATAGACAACTAGGTATGCTGAGCCGGTATCATGGTATCAATGCTCAAGAGACTGTGGAGCAATACAGACTTAGTGGCTGGGGCTGCCAGGTGCTGGCTCCGTGGGCAGGCGGTAGTGCAGTGCCATCTGTAACATGGGGGATCAGCAGTGACATACTCCTCTCTTCTGTACAGCACAAATCATCTATTAGAGCCTTTCCTAGAATAATACCACTTCCCTGGGGCAGATTTTGTTTTCAAATCACAATTTTTTTGAACTTTTTTTTTCGATGTTAATGGAAAACATGAAATCAGGGCTGTGTCTCTGCTTTGATAATGTGCTGTGGTATTAGATGGTAACTGTGGTGTCTGCCTGTGGGGGAATTTCACTATTTGCTCATCAGTGTTAATGTGAATCAATTTGCAGGGCTGTGAAGTTCTTCACATGAATAAAAAGAAATATTTAACAAGAATAATATATATTGTAAACGTGGCCTTTCTTTGTTGTGATTAGGAATGCTACATCATTAATATTCTATGTGTAGTAGATAGTTTTATGAGGAAAGGATCTACTGTAAGTGCAAGGTTTACAATTCTTTTGTCTAGCTTTGTGAAACAATATTAATTTCTCAAGCTACTGCCTGAAAGAAAATGTCACTGTTGATTTATAGCCTTTGGTCAAATACTTGCATAAAGTTTCATCCATTTGCTAGACTGTACAGATTTTTAGAACAAGGAATTGAAGCATGTAAATTACATCTTGTTGAGGTTTCTCCTTGTCTCGCATGTGTTTGTCAAATAGATAATTACACGGATTAAATTTGTCAAAGAAAAGGAATTCTAACCAGATGTATGAATAAATGTTTTGTGCTGTTATAGCGATGAAAATCTTCAGTTAAGGCAACAACTTAAGGAAGCATCGAATTTATTAGACTTAATAGAAAGGGGGTGTTTCCATAAAACCACTTACGAGATTTTGCAGCAATGAAAATATTGAAGGTATTTGTTACATTTCTTTACAATATTTTCATTTTTTCCTTTATATTTCTCTCTGCACATATAGAAATCCAATGCTTTGTACAAAAATTACTCACCTGTTTTTGGTAATCACATGTCAGATGGGCAATGTCAGCCTTGTGGTACTAAATATGTTATACAGTGGTGAGTTTATGGATTGAATTGCTGTATTTATTTAGGATGCAATAAAGTCCTTAACTAATAACAGAGTATGACACTATAGGAATCTCTTAGGCTCTCAAAGCAGATGGGCCTCACAGTCTTTGCATGAAGTCTTTCCATAGTGATCTAAGCTTCTCAGCAAATGTTTAATATGTCCTGTAGTTTTTACCATGACATAATTTACTTATCAGACAAATATTAGCATGTATTGGTTGTGAGTGAGGACAGAGTAAATGCTCTTAAGTAGAGTTCATAAAGACTGAAAACTTATGTGTATAATTTTGCCATTTACAGAGTTGTACTGGGGAAAAGATGACTGGGGAAAAGCGTGGGAATGTAACTGCTATGTGGAGACTAAGAAATTTTAATGTGTGAGATGCTTTTGTCTTCAGTAAGAGAAAATACCCTGGATCTGCTATCACATCATAAGTAGTACAACAGATAGGATTGCTTTTGTTGAACTTTGTTTCTTTGTGCTAATCAGAAGTGCATCTTTACATTTACTTACTGTGGTCAAGAATGTCTTGCCAAAAGGAGTTTTATTTTATATATGAATGTAATAAAAAAAGAGCAAAATGTGACTTGATTGAATAGCGAGAAGGTGAGAAAATAAAATGTACAATGATAATTGTTCTGACTTCATACGTGGATGTGACTAGTTCCAGTAATTGCAGTGAGACTGCTTATGGTAGTGAATTGTTTGCCTACACATTGTGGCCATTTTTATTCATTCCGTTGCTATGCTTTTACAGCTATATGAGAAACAGGAAATATGTATTAGACACAGGAAATGTAAACCTATCCACTGTATAGTCTCAATCTTCTGAAGTTGGTTGTTTTGGCTTCCCCTGTGCCTCCCAACAAACTTGTATTGAAAAAATGCCCTTAAGATTTTTAGCTGTAAAATTCTAGATTCACCATGAGCACAGTGTGGCCAATTCAAAACCTGTGTGTCTCTGTTGGATGTCTCCAGAAAGTGAGGACAAAACTGTAGTCTTGGGCAGACATGAGAAGCTCAGCAGAATCTGCCAATTTCTAAGGACCTAGAAGTAATTAATCCAAATTTTAGGGGGAACTGGCATGGAAATTTGTATATGAGCAGATATAAACACTTGTGGAACCATTCCTGACTGAATTTCAGAGAAACAACTGAAACAGCGTGTGCGGACACAACAGATTGTTAGGTATCTTCAGCTGACTACATGCATAGCATAAGGGTGCAAAAAGAAAAATAGGCTTAGAAATAGATTATTCAGTTTATTATTGTGATTTAAAAATAGGATGCTTATGTTTTTGACCACGTATACTGGGTGAGTTTTAGATAATTGATCCAAATGCTATAACTCCTGAATCGTTCTAGAAGAATACACGATCCTGCTGTTTGGATGCTCAGAAAGCTGAGGAAAATATTTATTGCTTTTACTGTAATTCAGCCCTGGGAATGGAATACTGTGTTTAGTCTTACAATTGGTTTTTGTCAAAATGACTTTAAATCATGTAGCTATATCCTTTTAAGGGAAGTGCTCTTTTGGGGGCTAGTTTTGCCAGAGTTTATTTCAGCACTGGGTTAACTCCACCTTTAATACTCTAATGATTTGTTGTAATCTATCTTCATCTTCTGAGAAAAATAAAAGTCTGTATCAGGGCTATATATCACCTGATGTTTATCTTATGTTTGTGTGTGTAGGATAATAGTAGTTCCTAGCTGTTATTTTATTATATAGGATTCAGGGGTTTGACGTTCACTTGCTTGTAGTCATGGCATGGTACAATTGAGTCTTGCTGAAGTGCTCAACGTTATTTCTGAATAGAAGAACTGAAGAATTAGAGTCAGTTGGGTTTTTGTGGTAAACTGGAGAAACACTCAGCTTCTAATAGTAGAGTAACTATAAGTAGGTTATTTTGATGTGCCTAACAGTACTTTTAAGACAAATTGGTTGTTTTTAGTCCTGTCTATCATAAGGAATTTTACATGACAGCTGGCTGATGAGGCATAAATTGGCATTCTTCAGTGTAACTGAGATGACCCTTTCTTGCTTCCAGTCTTTGCAGTCCCTCTGCTAATCTGACAGCTCACAAAGGTGACTGGTGTCTTTGGCTTTTAAAAGAGTTCAGGTGATCTAAGCTCAACAGCTGTGTGTTTTCTCCCATGAACATCTGGCACTCATCGTGGTATGTATTGTTGTATGCTTTGTTTAGCATGTGCCAATAATGCCTTAAAGCTACTAGAAGGCCAAAGTTTATTTTGGCTGAGTGGTCAAGTATTTGGAATACACAGTAATATTAAACTGCTCATTTCCCTCCAAACTCCTACAGCTGTTTTGATGAGCTGTAAAGCAAAGAGGAAAAACTAGACATGACTGTAACTACAAGATGGATTCTCTGGTGCATCTGCAGTGGACTCACAGCTTGGATGGTTGCAGGTAAGATATATAGAGGAAAAGGGATCGTTTCACCCTGGTATCCATCATTAGTAGTAACTTAGGACAAATATTAATATTAGGGAAATCAAAGCTCCTTGATTTTTAAATGGGCTAGTTACATGTAATAAACTACTTAAAACATGATGAATAGCTTTAAAATTGTAGCCTCTTCAGCAATTAAATGTCCATTAAATAAATTTCTGTATCTTTTTAATCACCAGAATGAATGATTTGAAATTCAATATATTATGATGAAGCCACTGATGGCAGTGAAGGTAAACCTGCGAGTGGTGAAAATGTAGGTTTTCCTGAGCAATGTGTGTCAGAAAGATGATTCTGAGGTATTCTTTTATTATAATGATTTCTAAACAATTTGTGACCTTAATAGCTTCTCTAATAGGGAAAGAAAAGATAAATTTTTAAAACAAGTAAGAATCTCCACCAGGATCATTAATTTATGGAACTTTAATCAATGAGGTAAATCTTCAGTCTAAATATGAAAGAAGAAAAGATTAAGTCACAAAAGGTCTGTTAGTGGGTCATGAAGGAGAAACTATCCTGGGCTGTTATGGAGAAATTCATACTTAATGTCTGGGTACAAATTTACTCAGTTCTCTGCAATGGAAACTTCAGATGGTATGTTCCCTTGTTCACTTTCACATATTTATCACAAATTGCAGAACTTCTCAGTCCTATGCGAGGCAGAAAATGGAAAAGAATCCCTTGCTCACTGAGTTTTGTGCTTAAAGGTGGAAAGAAAATATGCACTGGGAAGCCCACTGGAAGGATTAATTTTCAGGTTATATTTTTAGGCAGAAGAAGATGGAATTAATTCAGAACTGAGGGTGGCATCTTATTTATCATGAACCCCAGTTTTATTTCTCTTTTATGTCAAGCTGTCTGTTGGACCAGCCATTTCAGAGTTACAGCTCTTACAGGACCTGCCATCTTTGGCTATACTCTAAGACAAAAAAGGCAATTAAGCGTAGTACAGCAGCTTGCTAGCAATTATATGTTACAAGGAGAAATTAGTTTGGGACGGAAGTATTTTTAAGGGGATTCTGCCCTGTCTAGTTGGAAGTTCCATTAGCTTTATGGTGGTGTGCAAAAAAGCCACAGTCAGAAATGGGGCAGCTGAAAGATACTGCTGTCTGGGCAAAGGAGTGGGATGACTGTTAAGTGATGCCTTGAAGGTAAAGACAAGCTCTGTTTTCTGTAGGATATGCTTAACATAAAGGTGTTAGGAGGTACTGGGTGTTTGTGTTAAATTGATTGCAATGGGGAGGCATGGGAAAGTTGGGTGTGTTTTAAGTGTTTCTGTGTTGTACTTATACTTTCAAAGCTGTTATCCTGCCTCTTGGGTAAATAATATTTAGAAAATATTTATAACATATACAGTCAACTTGATGTTTGGGTCTTTTAGAGCCTAGGAAAAAAAAGAGTAGCAGTAGTGTTAACATGGTTCCACCCTTGTGTACTTATATTGTAAACTCATAGAGGAAGAATTACACAGGGGTATGTTTGCACAGTGCTTGATACAGTGGCTTCTTGGCTTCTGTATCTTATTATACCACAAATAGCAGACAAGAAACATAACTACATTACAGTCGCTGTATTTTAGAATTATAGTTCAGACAGTAGTGATCAAACCAGTGGTAAAACGGAATTTCAGTCTGGTTTTGCACATGTATAATTTGAAATTAAATCCTCAAATAAGCCAGAGCTATAGCTGTAGGGGGAGCAGATGATCAGAGTTCAGAGGCCAGATAGTTAGTGGAAGGAAAAATGGGCTCTGGGGTTTCCTTTGTTTCACCCATACATATCTGTAACCCATACAGCTGCAAAATTGCCTTAGTTTGGCCAACCACTGCCTCTCTCTTCTCTCTCTCAACACATGGCTTCTTTCTACTCACACAAGCTACAGCTGTAGAGCGAGTAGCATGGAACACTAAGGCTAGTATTACACTAGCCTTGTCATTCCTATCCTTATTCTCTTCAGTACCTGCATGTAGCTCTCATCCCTGGAAGTAAAGGTGTTATCCATTTTTAGGTGGTTTTGGGTGCTGTTAATGAGCGTATCTCAAGGATTCTTTTGAAAGACACAGGACATTATCTTTCATTATGCAACAAAAATGTTGTATGTTATTTGTTCTTTAATGATAACACCAGCAGATAAAATCCTGGTGGGGTAGTGGAGTCCAGCTATGAAATTTGTTCACAAGCTTTTCCTGTTTTTCCATGTATGCAACTGGAACAGGGGTACCTGCATTTTTGATGCTGTAGGTAGGTGAATATTTCAATGATACTGTCCACTCTGGTCTTCCTTGCAGCCTTGTTAAAATGCAACTTCTTCCCCTCAGGAATCACACATTAGATCTCAGCTCTGCTATTCTGCCTCTTCTGCTCAGGTAGTAATCCCTCTGCTCTGCCCGCAGGAGGAAAGCAAACAGCAGCAGAGATGAAAACCAGTGTGGATGTGAAAGAAGAGAAGTTTGCTTAAGGCATCTGAAGTATCATGGAGGGCTTAAGATAAAAGTTGTTTTTGTGTTTGGAGTGCAGCTGTGGAATATCTGACCTCAGGCTCAATAGCTACCAGGGACTTTTAGTTTCATCATTTGATGGTATAAAGTTTCAAGAACCTTGATTCTGCACTTCGAACATTTTAGATGCAGTGGATGCTGCCTCTAGTTCTTTAAATGAACTTGCTGGAGGGCATGAACTCAAGAATTTTCTTTTCATTGGGTAGGAGAGACTGATGCTAGCTTTACATGCAGGTGAATTCTAAGTGTCACTGCTTAAAATCTGTTTATCACAAAGCCTACAAAAAGGGTAGCAGGCACCTGGCAAGCTGAGACTGCTGCCCTTCGGGGTGACTGGTTCAGTTCTCTTCATACTTTCCCATCTGCTTTTTATTGTACCTTCTTGTCTGGTACTAAAACTGCAATGTTTCTGTCACAGGGGTCATTTTGCTCAGGGTCAGGCTACACTTAACACACTGATGTCCATATACAGCACTTGTTTTCCCTGCAGCTAATTCAAATGCAAGCAAAAATGAGTTTCACAACACTTCAGGAACTGCAGTCAGCACCTCTCACTTTGCAGATGCCTGTGATTGCTGTCACTTACATTGGCAGGTTAAATCCTCAGGGTATAATTTCTCTTGTATGCATATTTATGCTCAGATTACTTGACCACAATGCTTTATGTTACCAGAGAATTGGGACTATATTCTTCTCAGAGGAGAGAAAAATATATTCCCTGTTTTAGTGGGATGCACAGCCTGAAGAGACACATTATGCCAAAGCAGGCCAAACTGAAAAACAAATGGTACTTGTGTTACTTTGTCTGAGGCTTCACTTCTTTATAGCCGCCACGCAGGAGTGATATCACCTGGGAGACTGATTGCTTAAAGAAATGGCTGTATTCTCTAAAAGTCGCAGATAAAGTATGAGCTCTGTATGAGGTCTCTCAACACTGGACACTTTCTCTGCAGTAGGGTGCAAAATCCTTCTGCAATGACTCAGAATCCGAAGTGCTGCACACATTGCTTGTAAAAACATTCTGTACTGTTCGAAAATGTAAGTCAGTCCCCATATCTTTGTAAAGAGGTTGATGTCTTTTCTCAAGCAGTTGAATGATGGAAGGGAGAACTCCTTTTGTCTAATTTCAAACCCACTCAGATATCATCACTTCCAAGGTTCAGCTCAAGCTTGAACATTAGTAGCATAATGTGATATATGGCAATTCCAGTGCTACTTGTTAAATTTCTTCCATAAAAAGAAAAAGATAGTTTGCAGTATGTTTTGCTTGCTTGCTTGCAGTATGTACGTTGCTCTTATTATTTACTTGTGGAAATTAGTCATGGCTGTTGCTTACACTATAGAAGCTCTTGGAAAAGATTGGGAAATCCAGGGATTGATACCTAAATGAATGCGCCCATTTATTCTCTAAAAAAAAAATAAAAAATATAATTTCTGGACCTTAATGAGTTCTCCATTTTGTAAACCAAACTAGATGGGTATGGTTGTCATTTTGTGTCCACATCTACTGATTCTGCATAAGTGTCAGCCTGGCAAGACAGTTGACAAGAACCATGCTTTCTGACTTCCACTGTTAAAACCTCATAAGGTTCATTAATCTTTCATCCCACACCCCTAGATTTTACTTTCATGTTATATTTTAACCAACTTGTAATATAACAGCACCCCTCTCTCTGTTTGGGCCCTGATACTATAATCCCGTAACAGCATTTAGGGGCAATGATGTACTGATTAGCTTCCAGTGGTGATTAATCCTTCTTTTCCCCCAAATGGCAGTTGTTTATATCATTGGTAGCGCTCTCAATTCTTAGCAGCCTTTTCTTATCAGTCAAGGCCTTTTTCAACACCTGGACTGGCAATGAATTTCATGCATCAATGCCTAAGAGCTATTTTAGAGCCATTAACCACACCAGTGCTTGCAAATATAAACGTTACACTTGCCAAGCAGCATCCTGCTTCCCAGTCCCCCTTCTTCCTTCCCCTCCTCACCCTGTCCTCATCCCCTCAAATTATTTTGAAGTGACTCTGGTTCAGGCTAGTCCTGACCTTTGGCAGTCTGTCCTCACTTGCCAGTTTCCAACCATACACTGACTTTCAATAGAGAAAAAAGAGGTTTTTTTTACTTTACTGAAGCTGGTTTAAACATCTGCCTCCTCTTGGCACTGTCTCAACCTGGATATTTAACAATGCTGTACTCTGAGTTGGCCAGTAGGTGTCAAAATAACCTGTCATTTGAACAACTGCGATGTGTAACTGACAGGAAACATAATCTTTTGTCTTGTCTAGTGCTTACGAAGAGCTGGGCCCTGCGAGTATCTTGTGTCCTCACCCAAGAATAGAGCTGATGTTGCAGCAACTTACTGAGTGTTTGATACTGCTGTAAATAATAGTATTACAGATGTCTTGAATCTAGTGAAACCAGTAGATAACTGGAAGCTTACCCAGGTTGGTAATGCTGTAGAAAGCTTCTCTGACTGCCTTTCCCTCTCGAGTTAACAAACTGGACATATGCTTTGTAATAGTCTGTGTGTAGTGCTGCTATACATTGAGATGAGCGCTTCATTTTACTGGTTGTCTTGCCTTTGTTCTCAGTCCTTTTGCCCTACCACATTTGACCTTAAACCTGATTTTTCGAAGAGGCTTCTACCTGAGAGCACACAAAATGAGTTTTGCCCTCAGGGGTGCAAGGTGGCTCCTGCTGCTGTGACTCTGTGAAGTGAAACAGTTTAGTTATTGCATTCAGTGTCTCACTGAAAAGTTAGGGAGCCCCTGTGTGTACTCGGGGCATTTGGATAATGAACAATTCTCATGTTCTTTGAGCACTTCAGGTTAGAAGACAAAATAATTGATGTTTTCATGCTGTTTTCAAAACCAGCTGTTTTCGTAGCATTCACATATGTGTTTACTGAATCAAACAGGCTATAAAGAATAGAATCAAACTTGTTAATGTGTATGGGTGCATTCTGTGGTCTCAGTTTACCAGGATGAATGACAGAGGTTTGCTGCGCTAAAACTTCATATGCTTGTACAAGTCGAGTTTAGTACTGTGAAGGAAAACGTTTACCTGCGTCTGTAATTGCATGTTTTATAAACAATTTTTTTGTGTTTCAGTTTACAGATGAACAGAGTAAAAATGTAAGCAATGAACAGAGATTTAACCTATCATCTCTTTTGGGAATGCAGTTTTATCTGATTTGTATGTGTATGTGCATCTGTTTATGGATAACCTGATCTTTGTGAAGGGCTCTGTTACTAATTAATTTCAGTTTATTCCAAGCTTGGTCACCAGCATGTGGCAAAACACAGAGCCCTTTGGCTTCAATGGGATTTCCAGGCACAGGTCTGGCTGGAATACTGCTCTCCTGAAAATCAGTGCCTTGCCTCTGTTTATGATGGTGATGCACTGAGGTAGCTACAGTGAGTCAGAGAACTAATGAACTAGTAAAGGCTTCATAGGGAAAAAATATCTGCTTTTATTTGTATTTTCACTGAAAGAGAAGGTAAAAGCTGAGAACTGCAGTGACATGAGCAACAGACAGATATAGATTGGTCATAAAAACAGCCAGTCAGGCTGCAACTGAGAAGGTTTCCACCCCTCAGAGCAGTGAATTTCTGAAACAGTCTTCTACCAAAACGAATAGGAGAAAAACCCTATAAAAACAAAGCAAGCCACAGAGTATTTGAGGAGAATTATATAAAATCAGTTACCTGAATTGGTGTTTGTGGGAGACACGGCTGGGTCTGGTGACATGAAGGGTCCTTCCAAGCCTCTTTCCCTTGAAAATAATGCTTGATGCCACATGTTCCCTCTCTGATACTACAGAAGAGCCTGCACTCATGTCGCAGGATTCCTGTGCTGGGTACTGTGTGGGCTTAGATGAACAATTGTTTGAAGTCTTTTGTTTTCTCTGTCAGTGTGTGCAATGCTGAAACATCTCACCCAGCAGCGGACAACTTATCAAAAACAGGGCTTGTTATTGTTGGTTTTGCCTGTGCCACCTCTTCAGCTTATGCTTTCATGATTCCTCACACTGTGAGTTCCTCCTTACTGCTTTATGTCTAGAGTGATTGTGGTGGAAAATTTGTTTTCAATTAGTATGAGACCAAAGCCAGTAGAAAATATTAAAGTATGGGGGGGAAGGTCAATTCTAAATGAGTCCAGAAAGTGCCTTGGGTAGGAGGTGAGCCAAAGCCCAAGGGATAGTCAAAGTGAGTCTCTTCAACTGAGCAGAGTGATCAAGCAGCATTTGGTTTGAACTGGAGAGCTCTAACTGATGAGATCTTAGAAGATGTCACACACCTGGGGGTCCTGTTGGTTCCTTGACCCAGTGAGTAAATATAATTAATTTTTTGTAATATTTTAAATTGAAATACAATGTAAATTGTCTGCTGCCCTTTCAGCTTTCACTTAGAAACTCCGATGATTTTCTGATCCTTAATGCCACACTACTGTAACAATAAAAATAAGTCTTTTTAATACCTTCTAGTATCTGCCAGTAATAACACTGGTTTATAATGAAGCCAACAAATACTGAAATTTGAACAATTTGTGAAGTCAGTAGAAAATCTGTAACCACATACTCAGGCAAATAGGCTTTTCTTATATAATAATCACCCTACTCTTATAAAAAACAGATGCAATTTCAAAGCAACAGAAAATGTGTGCTGCATGTTGGAATATGCTTGTTTAAGAAATCATCTCTTAAAAAGTCCATGGCTTTGAGTTTACTGTCTGTGTCTCTTTTTTCTCACTGAGATTGTTTTCTGATCCCCTCTGGCCCGCTATGGAAGGTGCACACCACCCACCACGATCATGCTCCATTAAGCTCTTATGCTAAACAAAAAAGTTCTACGGAGCTTTCATTTATCAACCTTCCCCCAAAGTGCTTTATGCATTTCATCAGGGATTTGCAAAACTATTCACAGCTTCGGAAGCGCAGCACTGGAGCGCCATGATCGATGGAAGAGGAATTCAATAACCGCCCAATGCTACTGAGCAATCCTGGGTAGTGGTTTGGGACAGGAAGTGAATGAGCGGGAGATAATGTGCTGAGGTAGTTGATTAGGTCCTTGTTTAAAATGGACTGGGATTTTTAAGTGTTCTTGGCAGTTAGAACCTCACTTTTAAGGCTCATTCAAGGAGTGTTATTTCTGAGAAAAAACATTGTTTAACATAGCTACAGATTGGTTCAGGCCTGTCCCAAGTAGGTGTTTTTCCTTTCACAGAGGTGAAGTGAAAAAATATTTCATTATCATAAAATATCTCATTTATATGCACTGATTTTATAAAGATGATGTTCCACTGATGAACTGTGATAAATACATATGTAAAATTTTGCACAGCATGTATAGTATTGCTGCAAGACAAAATGGTGCCCTGTAAGCACAGAGCCTTGTTATCTGGGTTTACCTTAGTGCTCTCCATCTAAATACAGTTGCAGCTTAGCACTGCTTATCTTAGCCATCCTCTTAATTAAAATAGAAATACCTTCATAGTCAACATTTCCCCTTCTCGTCTTCAGAGCCAGGACTGGTGTAATGTGATGTGATCTTTCAATCCGGGAATACAAGGGTTTGCTTTTGCAAGCAGCTTCAGAGCGTGTCAGTCTGAGCTCCTTTATTCTGCACTGTAGATGTCTGGAAAACTGCCGCGTCTCCTCAGCTGGGTATTCTCATTGCTTAGCACATTCCCTGCAGCCCCTGACAAGAACGTTACTGTGGGAATGGGGGAATGTCCAAAGCACACGATGTTCTGGCAAATCCCAGCTGGCAGGCAGCCCTTTGGGGTCACAGCTAGCCAGATGTGATGTGGGCTGCTCTAAATCAGACCATTGGCAAGCTTGAAGGGCCAAGAAATTTTTTGCTGCATCCACTTACCCCCAGCAGATACTGGGGCAGCTGAGGTTAGAGGCTAACATAGTGCTTCTCAGCAATTTTGAGGTGGAACATCGATCACTGGTTTCCGTGAAGAAGTAAATGGTACATTCGGTTTATTGACATGAGGAGATATATAAAAATATGTTCTTTTGTACTTGAGAGAGAAAATTGCGATGCTTAAAAATTTCATTTAATCCATGGGCTCTATCACAAAAACAAGGGGCTGACAGCAGTGTTGTTTAGTTTTATTTAACCTGGAGTTAAATGGGGCTGTGTTTGTGGCCAGCTAGAAATAACTATGAAGTCACTATAAATAGAAGTTGATTTATTTCTGAATCTCATAAGCAGGACTGGGGTCCTGTCATGCTAGGTTATTTATAAACATGGAGTAGAAAATTCTTCCTGAGCATTGAATGACAAAAAAGGACGAGACATGACTTGGACAAATAACCAAACAAAAAGTGGAATAACTAAGTAAAAGTAGTCATATGAATAAAGGATATGATCCTCACAGCCCTTTGCTAATACTTTTTTTCACAATCATAGGTGAAATTGTAATTGCTATGAACAATTCATAGCTGGGTTTTAAAATGACTATACATTATATTTAAATGAAATATTGCTGGATTGAAGACTGCAGCATTTTGTAAGATTTCTTTCATTACAGTTAATTCTTATGCAGACAATATTTGTCTTATGTTAAAAATAGTTATTTGCCATGTATTCTCTAATTTCATTAAAGCAGCCATGATTTTTAATGTCTTTTAGCTTTCTTTGAGTTGTTTAGTTTAGTTGTGTTTTAATCACAACCCTAGTCAAGTGGTGAAGAACAAATAGTAGATAACAATGATGAATGACACTGAGTACCACAGAAAATAGGTGTCTGATCCAGCTTCTGCTGAAATACAGGAATAGGTTCCCAGTGACCGTAGTGAAAACGAAAGGAAAAATGGTCTTTTGATTCAAGTTGCAAGCTTTATGAAAAATTAGTCTGCATAGTTAAACCTACATAAACCCAGCCATGAGGCCCAATAGTACTATAATTTTTAGACCTGAGAGGGGTTATTATTTGAAAAGCAGTATTATTTGTCTGAGAACAGAAGAGGTGTCCTTTCATATTATTGATTATGGGTAATTTAGGAAGACCTGGGAGGTCTTATGAAGGGTAAAATAAATTATGACAGAGTATAAGTATGTTGTAGATGAGGTATAACTAGGGCATACCATATAACAGTGGCATATGTCAGTGAATTATGTATTACTTCTTTTACTATTGCCTAAAAGTTCTAGAACAGTTTTCAGACAATAATTTTATGTAAGAGGACAAGAACAGAAACAAAGGGAAAAAAAGAATGGCTCTGTGTCCTTCTGTGCAGCCCAGGAGTGTAGCTTGTTTACAGAATGTAATGCTACTTATTTTGAATGTTGTTGACTTCACCTCTTTTATACACAGCTGATAAAATCATTCTACTCAAGAACTTTGTCTGGATTGCAAACATAACCGAAGCTGCATTCTTCTGTTTCCCGAAAAGGTTGTAATTTAATGCTATTTTTCTTTTCCTGACCAATCTCTCTGAAACATGTTTATTTCTGGCTGTGTATATTTATTGTCTATACAAAATTCTTGAAGTTCAGTTTGAAAGAAAACAGAATTTATATATAACTGGCCTATTTTCATGCTGAAGACTGCACCAACTCTTGGAGAGAACTTGAGGTAAGTGTTGACCAAAGGCTTTTTGATAAATGGCAGAAAATAATTGGAAACAACAAAGACATGAAGTGATGGGCACTTGAAGAAAGCTCTTGATGAATCAAAACCCAAATGCTGTAAGAAGAAAGCAAGAGGAATACTTTAGACACGTACATTAGATGTATAACTTGGCCACAGTCAAAGTTAGTCCTGTGAACAAGTGGAGGACATGGAAACTTGACAGAGATGCTAGATTATGCTAAATTTATAATTCCCCATACAGAGGAAGGCCACCCAATTTGTGGTTTTGGACAGTTTAAGGTAATTCTGCAATGGGATTGTAGACTGGAGAGAAACTGGAGATAAAAATGACAGATAGGTATGTGAACTGAAGGAAAAATGGCATAGGCAGAAGATGGAGTCTTGGGGTCCTTTGTTGAAAGTGGAAAAGAAAAGGAAGGAGAGATGAGTAGTATCTGTAAATGTCAGCTGTTTGAAAGTGTTATGTCTGTGGGCAGAAAGCACATGTAGCGAAAAGCCTCCTTTGCTAAATTTGTTCCAGGCCACGGACATGGTCCAGTTAAGATGCTGTGCTTATTTTATGCACAAGCAGTTGGTATAGTTCTTTTATTTTAAAATAGCAAGCATATTTAGCACTGTTAGGTATATGGTTGGACTTGATGATCTTAAAGGTCTTTTCCAACCTAAATGATTCTGTGATTCTGTGGGAGACATTGGACAATATTTTGAATGCCTAATCAGAATGCAAAAAACAAAGGAAGGCTGGATGTAAAGAGGAGAAGCATGGCAAAGAGTTTGCAAAAGCAGACAGAAAATCAAGGCACAGTGAAGTTTGAGCAAGAACACCTGGTTTCAGGTAGGAAGTGTGCTTCACTGATTCTAGGACATAATTTCAAGGGAGAAGTCAGACTGGATTGTGTGAAGAATGAGGTCAGTGGGGAGGAATTCTGTATGACTGTTCATAGCAACTGTTGAAAAGGCAGCATAAAAGGATGGAAGCCAGAGGGGGTTTTGTGCCTTTCTTCTTCATACAGTGTAGAACAGTAACGCACATTTCTGTCAAAAGTGTGAGAAAACAAATGGGAGTGAGAGGCTGAGGAAAGGCAGGGAGAGTAACAGGACAGCAGGGAGGATGGACTGGGCCGCTGTCTGGTGGTGGGAGTTAGAGGAGTAGTAACAAGCCTTACAGTTACTGCGGCACAGTGAAGAAGGCATAACTTCAATATTAATAGCTTGTCCTTTGAATGTGCTCTCATTTATTAAATGGGTTTGCTTTATATCGCTGCTGATAGCCTCCTGACTCTCCCTGATGTCCAGTCAAATCTATGCACAGGCCGCAGGACCTTCTCCTGTTATGCATATGATGCAGCTTGTGTTGCGGTGCTGTGTCCAACACTGATGTTAAAAGAAGGCTCTGCTTTTTATTTTCAAAGGCTCAGGCCTTCAAGGCTTTGGACTCAGTGCCAAAAACCATTCATCACGAACGCTTTGCAAGTCGGTGATACAAAACCTGTTAGGATACAGATCACCCACAAGACAGAGTTTGGGGAGGAAATATGTGAAGCACTGGTTGACCTCAGCATGATTAATGTATTTTAACACATTGAACTCTGTTTCTTACATTGTGAGTTTTATGCTGGCTCACCCATGGTTATTTATTTTTATTTATTGAAGGAGGGGGAACCCCCATTTGTGAAACTTTCATTCATTTAGAAGTTAATGACAGTCCATGTATAACAGCAAAATATTTATACTAAGACACAACTGTCCCAGCTGATTCTACTTCTCCTCAGCAGTTTGTTTCCTTCAAAAACAGCCTTTAAAAATTACAGACTTTGCAGAGTTTGTGTCACTCATCTCTGTTGTGAAAGGGTCATTTACGAGATGTGAAACTCTTTTACTGGTCTAGAGCAATCAACAAGATCTCTTCTATAACTACGAAGCCACCCCGTTCCAGCTTGTTGGGTTAAGAATATCCTGAGTTGGAAGGGACGCCTGACGATCATCAAGCCCAAATCCTGTCTCCACACATGGCAATCTAAAAATTAAACCATATTTCTAAGAGCATTGTCCAAATGCTTCGTGAACACTGACAGGCTTGGGGACTTGATTACTTCCCTGGGGAGCTTTTTGCTGTGCTTCACCACTCACCCAGTAAAGAACTTTTTCCTAAAGAAGACAAAGTAATTTTGCTTTCCTGGGATAGCACAGGCCAAGCAATGCTCAGTAGGCTTGATTAGTCTAGTGGGACTCATAGAGCCCCTTGTTTATGCCTCAAAAAGTGAAAGAAAGCTAGTTTCTAAAGCTGCATTTGGTGCCTTACATGTGAATGACATCTAGTGTACCTGTATGTTCCTAGGTGCTTATAGTGGTGGGCTACATCTTTTTGTATGTAGTGAGTGAAGTCACGCTTCTTCCTGAGCCTGCTTGCACCCAAGAGCTTGGTCATGTCAGCTGCTGCATTCATATGGCACACAAGAAGTCACCAAACAGCAGCAAGTGCTTCATGAGGAAGAGATTTGCCATCTTGCCTAACCCAGTCATTCCTTGTACTCAGTGTTGCTGAGTCCTGCCTGACACATGGGACATATTTTCCAGTTACAGACAGTGGTGGCTTTTGGATGCAGGTCCTGCATTCAGAGGCACTTGGACACCTGTACCAAGTGCATGGGATTTGCTCCAGATGTGCTGTAGCTGAACTAAACAGGGCCGAGACCATTTCTGCTGACAGTGAATGGGATCCTGCTTTTCACATTTCTTTTTGGGATGAGGCTGGGCAGCAGCTGACAGAATAAGAGCTTCCAGCCTGTAGTCCAGCACTTCAAAGCTGTCCTGCACCACGCACCAGCCATGTCCCGGTCCAGGCAGAGCAGGCCTGGAGACACTGTGCATTGGAGGGAAAGCCGCTACTTACACCTTCTGAGTTCATTCATCGTTGTCTTTGACAGGACTTACAGACTTTCAAAGCAAAAGGATTCCTTGCCTTGTCCTAGTTTCAAGGAAGCCAAAGACATTATAATTCTTTCTGGGCTTAGCTGCAAAGGGAATATGTTCTCTTTCTTAGCAGTACTGGCAAGGGAGAGTAAACCAGGGGACAGTTGCTAGCCGGGAATCATGCATGCAGTCACTGGAGGGCATGTTCTCTTCCAGAGGTTTCTGCATCAAGCTAAAGAGTTAGGGCTTCATCCTTCTTCAAGTCACTTCAGTGAAAAACAGCAGCAGACAAAAACCTACTGTGTTAGAAATGCTCTGGTACTAGGAGAAAAGTGGCACCTGTTTCATAGGTATATACCTTTAACCTAAGCTGCAGCTTTTGTCTGGTTGACCCCTTATATAAGCAAAAAGTCCAGACCTGTTTCTTTAAGCTCATACTATCCATTCATCTCCCAATAAGACAGTCTTCATATTTCACCCTTGCTCTGACTAGTGTTATTTGTTAATCCTGAGCTAAGTTTGGGAGAATGAACATATTACACAAGGATTACACCAGCTAGTTGAAGTTCCTTTAGCATCTGGTAACTTTGTCAATTCACTTAAAAAAAAGAGAGAAATAATGAATTTTGACTATCCTTACTACTTTTTTCTTTGCAAGTGTTAGACTCCAACACTTTTCTTCATATATACATTAATATTTTTCATAATTCTTAAGTGAAAGTTCAAAAGTTACACGTTTAAGCCCCTTAGAAACAAAGATGTTTTTAGAAACATTACCTAACTTTTTTGAGGTTTATTACATGCTCTTTTTCTTATGGAAATTATGCAGTTGAAATCTGAAAAGTGTCACCCACAGGAGTATCCATTTGCTATTTTAAGGCGGTGATTCGGAGCCATGCCATTATGACACAGTATTGAAAATACTAAAATTAAAGTAGAAAAGATTACTGACAGTTTTTCAAGTAGTTAATGCTGCCATCATCAATGTAGCATTTCGTACCTGCTTTCTACATAAACCATCCTAACCTACATTTTAAATATCAAGCATGGTCCAGAAAGAAATGCTGTTATACAGAAATATTTATATGTTTTTAGCTGGCTAAGGCCAACAGATAATGCAGTGTCTCATCAGACCTACGGCAGATTTTTTCCCTAGAAATGTGAAGAACCATGCAAGAGCCCCAAAGCCCCTCAGTTTTACCCCATCTTCTGCCTTTCTTTCTGAAGGTTTCCCTGGACTGCATGTTCATGAACAAATATGAGGTTAAGGTTTAAAAAAACCCATGGAACATGCCCTGGAACACAAGGGGAATTGTGAAGCAAAGGAGATAATGGAGGTACTGAAATGAATGGTCCTGCTTCAGATGAGGTAACTGCTTTAAAATGTCAGTGTTCAGTGGCATGGTTTTGGGGATGGTAGGGAAGAGGGAGTGAGCAAAATGCAGGGGTGATGCCTTGAGGCTTATTTCAGGAGTTAGCAGCTGGTTAAGGCAAATCACTGCTCTCTTGGGCTCTCACAACCAATTAGATATCTAGGTCCTTCTCTTATCTGTTCTGGAAATTACAATTACAACTCATTACTTAGATTCTGATTACACATTTATTGTTGGAAAACAATAGAATAGAATGGGAAACAAATGACTTTATCTAAAGAATAAGGTTACTCTGAACAGTGTAATTAAAAAAAAAATAAATCCCTGTTTACTCATTTTCCAAATAAAAGGGTTTTTCTTTTGTTTGCAATGCAAAGTAGGTTTGTTTTGAAACTTCAGTTGAGCTGTGAGGGAAAAAATATTCTATCTATTTAACAGGTCAAACGGTAAACAGCACGAACAATTCAACTGATGTGTATGCTATTATTTGTTTTCAATAGCTTTTAATCCTATTTTGAATCTGGTAGCTGTTTTGTTGTCTATATGGAACACTTTTAGAAGATCAGTTACTGTCTAGGGAGATTTTGTTCTATTTGTGCTTACAGCTCCTGACTTTGTATGTATTTGCTGCTTTCTGAAGAAAAGTAAATTAAAAAGTTCATCTTTTTCTTTGAGTTACAATGCTGTGAATGGGTTATAGATGTGATAGGTATTATGGGTGAATGGACATCTTGAATACTAGAATATCCTTTGTTTTTGTTAAAGCCGTTAGAATATATAAACCCATAGTTTGGTTTCTGCTGTCCATTTGTAAATGGAAGGTAGATACAGTGGCAAAATAAAGATAACAGATTTCTGCTGTTAACAGAATGCCATGGTTGACACCTGATACAAATCCTGTCTACTTCTGGTTCAAATGTGGCACTGCAATGCTATGCGTCTGTTTCCCTCCTCTGTGTTTCATAGTCTGGAGTAACCCGAATTCAGGCCCTGGAATACTGCTGAGCCCTTGCAAAAGGAATAGGTTACTGGTTGATGCCAGACTCATAAGTGTTAAGCAAAAGGTGTTTCTCTCAAGAATCTGATTGTGAACCATGAAAACTCATGGAATTATATTTCAGCCTTGGTTTACAGCTGTAATTTCTCCCAAACACTGGCCTTTCTTTCCTGGTAAGTCTCCCATCTTAAGGTTGATCACTTTAACTATTAATTCAGAATGAAATTCTGGCCTCCTCTGTCTGCTTCTGGAAAAGGAAAGGAAAAAGGAAAATAACTGAAACCTCAAATAGAGGATTCACTTCCATTATTGAATTTTATAAGGTGATATGTGGCATATAAAAGTCTGTATTGGTAGCTCTGGATCACATGCTTGTGTTCCTGCTCTCTCGCATCTGGAATGTGCTTGGACTATCTGTGTTATGGTTTGGACTGGAGATGATTTTTCCCTTTCTCTTAAATTGGTGACTACAGGATGTGGCAGTTCTGATTATACTGAAAATTGCTGTAATTGTTATCAGGCAATAAACATTCAATATATTTTGTAAGATGTAGAGCTTAGTGGAAGTTTTCCAGTATTTGGGAAAATAATTGGAAGCAAATTGGTAAGGATACAAATTGAATTTGGGCTTTGAATACTGAGAAAGTTGGCCTGCCTTATTCTGCTAAGAAACTGAGGATTACTGTAACACTCCCAGCAATGCAAGACATGTTCTCAGCTAAGAATGAATATGAATGTCTTTTCTGTATAAAAACACATTGTAAGTACTGCAGGAATGCATACCTGTCATAAGCATAACTGCTGTACAGAAAACAGAACAGGAATGTGAATTAAATGTTCTTACAGAGGACATAATTTTCCTCTTTGGTTCTCTCATAGGTCATTTATGGGCAACTGCTATCAAATAAGCCTGCAATAAAATATCTGTATTGTGAGTTCTTCTTTAAAGCAACCAAAAGATAATGCCCGTATAATTTAGGTGAGAGTTCTTATTTGTTACTCTGAAATTATAGTACTTTTTGAAGTACTCTGTATGTGTAGATGGGAGTGAAGATTCTTAAGTTGTTAACATTTGATCTCCTGGTATAATTAATCAGATTCAAAATGTAACTTAAATAATGTGTTTATACAGTTTTGTCTAAGAGTTTTACTTACAGTCTTGCTTTGAAACTGCCTGCATTGAATGGGACTAAATATAGGTTCACTCTTTTTTCCTTTTGAGAAAACACATTTCCACCGGATATTCCTCTTACTTCATTTTAAGATTTGATGATTTTAGAAAAGGAAAGGCTAATTCAGAAATCCTGTAAGTATTTTATCGGCCTAGTAATGCCCATAACTCACTCACTTGAAACATTGCAGGATGGGAATTAGTTTCTTGGATTAAAAAGCTCCCTTTTAAAATAAACAGGAGGGAACATAGGGGAGAGACAGAAGAGTGTAACATGTTTAACATTTAATAAGCCTTTTGATCCATTTCCTAGACCAGTTGCCATGCTTTTGAAGATAAAAGTAATTACGTTAGATATGGGGGTGGTTTTCATGCACTGGAGCTTGAGAGAATTTTGGTTCTTTACAGGAGCAGGAATGTGAATGCTTGGCTCTGCCTCTAGGGTGACTTTTTGACCATTTTTCTGAGTGCATCTGGGAGAAATCCAGACCTCACTGAAACCAGTGGGACTTTGCTTATTGCCTTTAACAGGGCCAGGATTTTGTCTATGAATGTTCAAGCTTTCAGTCACTGGCCAGCTTCAGTGGAGCTACATTTAAGCTTCTCTTTTTTACTACTGCAGGTTGCCTCATCCTGGCCCTAGACTGCAAAATGACTCCCAAGAAATTTTCTTTCTGGAAAGTACATTGTTGATGATCTTAGCATGGTCTCTTTAGCTGAGGCACACCAATATTTTGATGAAAGACTGGGGGCTCAGTAATGAAGTCTGAACATTTTCTAGGCGATGGTTTCTATTAGGCTGAGTTGGGTGAAAGCACTGTCTTGTAAATCTTGGCCAGCCAGTGAGAAGGTTATATGTGGGACCCAAATGTTAAACAGAGGGCCCTGGTCTGTATTGGGATCTCTGACAATGCTGTAACAAAACTAGCAGTGGTAATGGATTGTGCAGGCGAGGAGATTTGAAATCCATGGGTCTCTAATATAATGAGGGTTTGCTTTATGCTACGTCCGCAGAGAGAGAGGCACACCCACAACTGATACAAATTCGCTTAGTTTGGTCCTCTGACATGTGCTTCTGTCCAAAATGGTTTGAAGGGAACAATTTACAGAAGACAGCTCAGAGATGCAGGAACTTAAGACGTGTTTTTCACGTTATTGCAGACCAGTGGATCTTGAGGCCCTTGATGCCTAATTTGTATCTGAAAACATGGAGCTGACGCCAAAGTCATTGTTCTACTGCTGAGCAAAAGTACGAGGCAATTCAGCGTTCTGTGCAGTGTCTGCGCCTGACTTCTGAGCTGTGCTTTTTTGGAAGAGAAATTTTCAAACACACAATAGGTGCCAGAAGCCACCCCAGATGCTGAATAAGGGTGCCAAAGAATGGGTTTGCAGAAGGTGACTGAAAGATGAATGTTACCATTTGCCTATAGACTGTTGTTTGATTCCTGCCAGAGACTTGGATGTGGGATTTCTAGTCTCGAGGTCTCTGATGAGGTTATACACAGGAGGCTGGCACTGGAGGTACTCAGGAGGTCAAGGTGACCTCAAGGTTCGCAGCACTTCTGCCAGTATGGTGTCCCAGTTCAGTTTGCATTCCCTTTACTTGCCATTGGGCTGCCCTCTATTCAGATCTGACCTGGAGTTTGTGCATTACTTTCTCTGGATTGCTTTAAGGAAAACTGGGGTTGAATAAAAAGTGAATGCCGTAAATCTTTCCTCTGTGATGTATCTTCAGTGGAAGAGGAAACTTTCTTCCGAGACAACTCAAATACCATCATTCATCACAATGGTTATATTCAGATTTCATGTTACCCTCCTAACACAGTTATAAATCTGTTGCATAGCCATCTGGTGGTTGCATATTAGAGTAATGCTTCACAGAAGTTTCCACTAGTTGCAGTGTGTTCCATAATTTTTGGGGGGTTATGTAAAATTCTGAGATTGGCTGTGATCTCTTTTTGTTACCTTACATAGTTACTGGAGAGCATAAAGAAGTAGGTGTATTATGCAGTCTTTTTGATAGTATGGGACAGTAGAAAAGGTAATTTGAAGTTTTACTGGGTGCAGAGTGAGGTGAAGTGCATTGAAAGGGTTTTTTTCTGTTTGTTCGTTTTTTAAAGAGCAGAGCTCTAGAGTTGACGCGATCTGACCGCTGTTTTTAGTCACATGAAGATAAGCAATGATTTAGAGTTTTGAATATTCTGTGTGTATGAAATTGTATGTTTAATATGTAAGCCTTCAGGAAGGTGCATAATTTGCCTCTACTAACCGCCTCTCAAAATTGGTGATGTGTTTTCAATGAAACATATTAAAATGATTTATGTATCTGCCAAAAATACTCCAGTCCTCGCTATGTGTGGCCAGTTTGCCACTCTGCCATTCAAGTCTCAGGTCTGGTGCAGTAAACAGAAATGTTATTTTTACTTAGTTTCTGTGCAGTTTACCAGTCTGCTGTGTGTTAGCCATGCAAGTAACCATGTGGCAGGTCAAAAGGAGAGCAACTCTATGACCAGGACACCTCTCTGCAAACAATATAGGCTATTCCTGTGTCTTTCCTTGATGGCACTGGCGTTTCCAGGTCCTTGTGACTCCTGTGGATTTTTTTATTCTCTGCTGAGTCTCTGCCTGTGTCTTGGGCTTCTTGGTTCTTCTGCTCCTTTACCTACAAGCAGCTGCTAGGGACAGGTCTGGGAGGGAAGGCAAAGCACTGCTAGCGAGTGGACAGTGTGTTTCAGATAAAGGAGTGAAGGGTGTGAGGTGACTGAATATATTACTCCAGGAGGGGTTTGCTGAAGCCAGGAAAATCCAGCTCGTCCAGACTGGCTTTGCTTTCCTTTCCTTTCACCCCCTCCTGTGAGTAATGTGAGTTGTTTATTTCTTCATCCCTGCCCTTGCAGAGAACAACTAGGCGTTCATTTCTCTTCCCACCTCCTCCTCTCCTAGGCCTCTCTTTGTTCCTTGAAGAAGCAGGAAGGGACAGGGGAAGGGAAAAACTGAAGGAGAAACACTTTCACTTCTTTTCCTTGCTGGATTACAAGCCAGCAGGGGCAGAACCAGGTGAATTGCCTGAGCATGGAAAGAGAAGGACACTGTGACACGTAAATGTCTCCCTGGCTGGGACATGAAGCCTGCCCCAGGTCCTCTTCTCCTTCCAGACCCTGAGCAGTGACAGCCTCCTTGCTGCTGGGTTAGATTCCTTTGCTGCTGCTTGTGTGTTTCCATACAATATCCTCTTGGAGATTTCAACTAGGATGAATTTTAAAATGGGTTAGAACCTTAACTTTCTCTTCCTTTAATAGTTGTCTCTAGTAGTTTCATCCTCCTGCTTTTAAATGTCTAAGTAATTGCTGAAATAGATGTTTATTTGGTAATTTACAGTTTAAAGAGGAGTTTGAAAAGAAATTAATCTCATTAAATGGGAAGACACTATGTAATCTTTTCAGACACTCCAAGTTTCCTCTTAATATTTCACAGTCTTTTTTACTATTTACTTTGTATCTCTTTTCTTGAAAGTGTTTATTTTGGGATGGTCAAAACAAAATTCTCCCTGTGTCTCTCATCAGCTGTAAGATGAATGCCTACAGTTGGAACAAGTTCCATTGAAGCTCTCATGCAGGATAAACAAAGCCCTGACCAAAAGCTTGACTCATGATAGGTCTTTAATGACTATTGTCATGAAAAAGTAGTTAACATGTTCCCCACCAAAAAAAGGGTGTACCTTTGCTGCGGAGTCAGCAACTTATCAAAATAGGGGTAATCGAGAGAGAGATTGAAAGGGCAAGGTTGATATGGAGCCGATGGGCATTGGAAAGAACATTAGCAGCTGTGTGTTCATTAAGAAGAGCAATGCAAGTGTGCAGGGGAGGTCAGGTATGTCATGAGGAATTTCTGATGTTATGGGGTCAGGCTCTTCCGATGAAACCAGCCTACAGAAATGGGCATTAGAGTAGGGTGGTGTAAGTGTGTAGTCATCACTTAAGCTTTTGCAGGCTGTATCATAATACCCTGTGGTAAAGCCTCAAATATTCCTGTACTCTGTGGGGAATCTTGGGGATTATTTTGAGAAGGGAATAGGTATTTCTATAGATGGAGCTAGAGAGCAGGGAGATGCCTACGAAATTACCCCACATCCTTAAACAAAGCAGATCTGTTTCCATTGCCTTTCCTACTCGTGTGACAGTTAGTGTAACACTTGGCAGTCAACAAACGCTGCATGCTGCTCTTGTCATCATGCGGTGGGGCAGGAAAACTGCTGACATGGAAAAGTGCAGACAAAATCAAACAAAATGATTCATGGCTTGGAAGGCTCCATGTCCTGGGGAAGGATTAATCAAAACTGGCCCAGAGAGCTCAGGGATAGTAATATGCATGCATATTATAGTTACTGGGTGATAGAAAAATATCTTTGGATTATTTGGGCTGGATTCACAGATGCTGTTTTAGGAGGTGCATTTATTATTTTTTTGCTGTTAAGAAAGGTCTCTCTTGTAAAAAAGTCTAATCTCTCTGTGAGTGAGGGGCTAGGAAACCGGTGTTGTATAGGTTACAAACCTATGGCATTCACAAACAGTTCTAATGAGGACTGAGTGGAAAGTCCAAGAAAATACACTTTCAGGTCATTGCTCAGTGAAAGAAAGATGCTATGAGAGCTGTGGGACAAGCTTATCAAAAGGAAATAAAACACTTTGGTCCTTGAAGAGTTCAAGTATCTGAGAGTGGCTTAGACTGTGAACTCATTTTAATTTCAGGGCTATATGACAATCGACACATTTTGGAAGGTGTGCATTTATCTTTCTGTAGCCCTAATTACCTTTGAGACAAAGATGACGGTGATTGGAATGGTCTCAAAGATTCAGTACTAGTTAGAAGAATAAAAGAGAAAAATTCCTAGTGGGAAAACTAGTGGGAAAATGTACATGGATGATTTGAGAGGAAGGAATGTATTAGATTACATTTCTAAGGGAAAGTATCTAATAAAATTGTTCACTGAGTATGAGTAGAGAGTTTTTTTGTAAAGAAACTTCTGAACTCATTGGTCAATTTTGGCTTAATTTACGTGCCTCAGTATTATTGAAGTTCCTGTTTACTGTGAAGAAACTACAGCTAGGAAAGACATTAGTCCACCTATGAAAGGAAAAGTTTCATCACATGTACTCTGGCCAAGCAACCAGCACATATACTATTCAGAAACAAGCATGGTGTGTACTGCCTCTTGCTTGACCTGAAGCTGATGGATATGGGAAGGATGGGGGAGAGTGTGTATTGCAGTGAGGGGAATTTATCAATGGAGTATGGAAAAGGGGCTTGGGCTGTTGCAGTATGGAGGGGGGAATGATGCAAGCCACAAATCTGTAGGTAACCAGGCTTTATTAGTTCCACTGCTTTTGGAACAACTTGTTTAAACTTCCCCTGTAGGTAATTAACTTTCTAATGGCACTGTGAGATAGGCCACCTGCAGAACCCTTGGGCAGGGGGATTCACAAGCATGTACGGTTCAAAATAGGGCCTCATGGAAAACTAGGCAAAAGTGTGTTAGAATAATATTTACATTCAGTAGCATTAAGTACATCTGTTTGTTATTAGTGGGAGGCTGAACTGGCTAATAACCTTCCACAAGAGAGTGACCCAGCCGCAGAAGGCCAGGTACCTCTGACAGCTTTTCTACAGCTACCAATAGAGCTATTTTAAAAAGCATGACAAGATTTCCCTCTCAGTGTCAATTTGAATACAAAGGAGATCGAATTTTGATTACTGGAATATATAGATATTTCAGTTCTGTCCCTTTAGGTATCTGGTTTTGTACTTATTTTCTCTGTTACTCTCATGTTTACAAGGGGGTGAAGTTTTCATACAAACTAAGGGAGTGCAGCTGTGGTTGGAATCAGTGCAAGCCAAGGTGGTCAGCCTGTTTGAAAAATCAGGTGTTAGGTGACAGTCTTAGACTTAATAATTTTTAAATTTTATATAATATTATTTAATGGGAAAATATTGTTGCATCTTATTTAATTAAACACAGACACAGGACCTGAGATTTTATCTAAATTCAGTTTAGTACTCTTCAACATAACTTTGATGTTTGAAGAGTATAGACATAATTGCTGGCAAGGACTACTGATTTCAGTGTAGTTGTCATAATTTAAGCCACCTGGAAATAATGTTTAATTTCAAGTGGAATAGCTTTGACAGAGTCTCAATCTTTCAATCCTATTTCTTAGACATATGTTGTATACGAACACACAAAACAGTGTTGGGGAGATGGGCTATTCTTGCTTAGGATTTAGTAATTCCACTGACCTGGAATTCAGGCTATTGGGTTAAATTCCCTGCTCCACTATGGATTTGTTAAGCAGACAATTTAGTAACCATCCCCTAACTTGTAACTCTTATGTGTTTGCTATCTAAATCTTTTTCTCTTTTCTATTTAGATTTGTAAAAGCCTAAAGAGCAAAGAAGAAAATGCATTATGTATATGTGAGTTTATATAAAAGAAACAGCACATAAAACCAAGGAGGCCCCCGTCTTTGCTAATCAACTCTTTCAAATCTTAAGTATCCCCAAGTTGCAGAGAGATTTCTAACTCTGAAAGCTGTTATTGCAAACTCTTCTTTAACCACAGATTATTGTTGTCTTTCCTCTAAGTTATGGAAAACTTCTCCATCCAGTCCTTCTGCAGGTTTCTATTAGCTTCCTTTTTAGGTTCACACTCACTGTGTGACTGCTTTGCTCTCTGGTCTAATGTCTGCTGTTTCCAGTCACTGAATGTTTATGCCAACTGGTGTTTTCTGGTCAGTCTACATCTTTAGTGGTCTTCAAGGTATAAACATGTTTAGACATTATGTTACACCTTTGTCTCCCACCTACAAATTCTTGTGATGTATACTCTTTGGGATTAAAGCTCCTCAGGATATTTAGTTTGCACAGTACATTGAAAGCATGATATAAATGATAGAGCTCAGTTCTGCTGCCCAACCATAGGCACTCATGGATTCCCTAGGGTTGTGAGACAGCTCTGTGGGACTGGCAGGCATCATACAGGAGCTTTGAAGGATGTGTGTGTCCCTCCTACTGGAGAGCTGGGAAAACCTAAAGGTGTCTCGGGAGGTGCTCAGCATCATTATTTGCTTATCTGTAATCATACAAGCAAACATTTATTAATTATGCAGATTCTACAGTAAAAACCTGCCTTCTGGAAGTCATTCCTGAAGAGAGGAAAAAGCAAAACATCCTTTTGATTTGACCAAATCTGGAAGAAATCTATCTCAGTTACGCTTAAAGAGAAATGAGCATTGGGAAGTAAAACATCTCCAAAGAGAACGAACACAATAGCAACAGATGTAAAGAGCTGTGTGTCTGGGGCTTAGCAGCAGAAGTAAGCACCTTATTGTGAGACTCAGAGTGTTGTTTTGTGGTTTAGGAAAAGCAAGTAGGTATGACCAAAATGACTGTCCTTTGGGAAGATGGAGTCAAAGGGCACATGCTTGAGAGCCACAAATATGAGCTATTCAGAAAATAAACAAAGACCTCTAAAGTAAAATGCGCAGGTGACTGAAAAGGTCACCCTGTGAAAAGCACAAAGAATGAAATGAAGGAAGGTGATGAGGTGTGTTTGAAACAGTGGCCTCATCTCCTGTGTAAGCGCACCAGATGAGGAGCAATGTGGGTCAATAGATCCCACACTGAAGATGGGATCCTCCAAACTCCTCTAGTCTGCATGAGGCCTTGGGACACAGCTGCTCATTTAACAACTAGGAATGTGGGTAGGTAATGTGTTCAAAATGTGCTGGTTTCTAGAGCTGTGCTATTTAAGCAGCGCAGAATGGCAAGTCTTTGAAACAAATCTTAACATTTTATAAGCTGAAAAAAGGAAGCAAATATTCACCCCCGAATCGGAGACCACCTACTTAAAATGTAACCCTGCAGGTAAGGCAAGCATTTCTTAAATAAACTCAAATGCAAGCAGTGAGTCACCCTTTTGCTTCTATAAATTTTTGTTTAGTGTGTTTCTAGAGAAAGTAATTTGGCTTCAGAACGGGCCTGATTCCCTGCTTTCTCTAACTCGTATTTGGATAAAGTAGTTGGATTGATCATTCAAGGACTTCCCTCTGTCTCCCTGCCAGCTGAAAGCTTTCTGCTCTGATATTGTGCTCTCTGATACCAGCTCTAGGCAGTGCTTCCTTGTTTCTTATAAATCCTTTCCACGCTTATGTGATCTGCT
This sequence comes from Psittacus erithacus, assembly GCA_009867235.2. Taxonomy (NCBI): domain Eukaryota; kingdom Metazoa; phylum Chordata; class Aves; order Psittaciformes; family Psittacidae; genus Psittacus; species Psittacus erithacus. Next base: position 275 of record WYDI02010785.1, on the reverse strand, counting down.
GAAATCGAACATCCTTTTTCAAATGAAGTTTTATACAGAGAAGGTGAACTGGATTCCACTAAGACCTGCCAGGCTTGCTCTAGTATGCTTGCTTTTCAGTGAGCTAATTTATTTTCTTAACTCCCAAATTATTTTTCTTTTTATTTTTCTATTTCTTTTTTTTTCTTTTTCTTTTTCTTTTTTTTCTTTTTCTTTTTCTTTCTTTTTCTTTTTCTTTTTTTTCTTTTTCTTTTTCTTTTTCTTTTTCTTTTTCTTTTTCTTTTTCTTTTTCTTTT
>WYDI02010783.1:0-19669 GCA_009867235.2 Psittacus erithacus | reverse complement strand
CCCCGCCTCGCGTCGGTTGGGGGTGTCATTGGGGGGGTGTGAGGCCCCTCTGGGTGTGAAGGGGCACCCGGGGGGCGGGGGGGTTATGGGGGGCACTGGAGGAAACGCTGAGCCTCAGGCAGTTGTTGCTGCGGGGACGCCCCGGGGGGAGGCTCCGCGCCCGAGGGAAGCGGATGGGTAACGCCTGGTATGGAAGAGGGGAACGGGGGGCTCCGCCACCGGGAACTTGCCCGACCTTGCACCCCGGCCGGAGGCCCGTAAACACCCACCCGGCGTGCGGGAGGGGGCCGGGCCGGGCGGCGCCGCGCAGGGAGCCCGGGTGTGCTTGCATCGGGAAGGCAATTAAGCGAAATTAGCGTAATGGCATCTGGAAGCCTGGAGTTTTTTTGTGGTGTTTTGGGGTGTTTTTTTTGTTGGTGTTTTTTGGTGTTTTTTCCGCCCCCCCCTCACTGTGGAATTGAGTTTAAAATAATTAAACAAAGGCAGAGGGAAATGACATCAGGCTGGTTAATTGCTCGTCCGCCCTCAGAGCACGGTTTCCAAACCTCCCCCCCTCCCTCCCTCCGAAGGCCGCTCAGGCGCTCCCGTAGCGGGCGGGCCGCGCTGCCTGTCAGCGGAGCTGCCGGCGGCGGCGGGAGCCGAGGCCGCGCTGGGGCCCGGAGCGGCCCTGGTTCGTTCCGGCGGAGGGAAACGGAGGCGCTGGCGTAAGGGCGTGATTGTCAGCGCCGGCGGCCAATAGGAGAGCGGGGGAGGCGGGCGGCGCGCCGGCACGTGAGGCCGCGGGACGGACGCATGCAGGGATAAACAGAGGGGAATTGGGGCGGGGGGTGGTGGCGGGGTGCGAGGGGCAGGTATGTGGTAATTAAGCTAATTAGGAAGGGGAGGGGCGGTCGGGGGATTTGTTGTTGTGGTGGGTTTGTTCGGCTCGGACTGGGGAGTGGGGACTGGAAGCGGTGCTGGATTCCTGGCATCGCGTGCAGCCTGCGGGCACTCCCGGCCCCCAACATCTGCCGTCGTGCTTGCAGGACAAGCTTCTCTCCTTTAGTTTTATGGAGAATTTTAAGCCTGGGATCAGACGAGGCTTTAGAAAAGTAGGTAACTGTGCACCTGTCTCTGGCTTGATATACGTGTAGGTTGTGAGTGTGTATTTTATCCGCGAGTTTTCCACAAACTTAAGAATTCCATGTGGAAGCTACTTTGCTTTGTGTAATATAAGGAATATATTCAGAGCAAATACTGTAAAACAAAGGGTTTGAGGGTTCTTTTGTGTTTGTTTAGTTTGGTTTTGTGTTTTTTCTTTAAATATCTGTTTCCATAAACACAAAGCAAATTGTATTACTGAAATACGCATACTTGTATTGCTGAAAATACAACTGCACAGTTTTATTATAGAAAATACAGCTTTGCAGATGGGTGTTTGCTTAGTAACAAGAGTTACAGCTCATCTGGGTTTTTTTTCCTTTGACTTCTGGGGCTTATTTTCTTAATCTAGATTTCGCCACAGTGGGCAAGTAATTCAAAATTCAAGGGATTAAGAAATACCTGTGGTATTTGTCTAGCTTAAATACGAAGATGTGCAAGTGTTGACTGGTAATTGTATTGCATGTTGCATTTTTTTTTTCACTCTAGAGCAGGTCTCATAATTGGGAATTTATCAGCGTTTCCACTGGGGTAATTTTACAGGATTATCCACCCCCTCTGTTCTTCCTGCTGGAGTGGAGTTTGCTGCTAGTGATGAAGCCGTCTGTGGGGGTTTATTTATGCCATTACTGGAGTCCTTTGCGTTTGGATTAACTCTTCGTTCCCTTGTCATCTGAATTGCTTGGATCGGTCCATTTATAAAAAGGATACTACCATGCATCTCTTTTCTGTTTGCATTTTGAAGTTGAGCTCTGAACTCAGTCTTGATATATTCAGGCCTTTTACTTTGCTTGAATTTTAGAGGAAGAACTGAAATAGATAGATGAGACTGTTATATTGCACGGGCAGGTAAATACTTCTGATGTTTTTTTTATGTGAAGACTTGAGAACATGTTATGAAGAGTCAGAAATTGAATGAACGTAATACTTTTCAAGGTAAAAGTAAGATCAGGCTGTACTAGATATTAGGGATACATTCTTCTAAGCAAGTGTAGTGGTCATAATGGAAATCACTGTCTTTAAAATGGAATTGAATGCTCCCAAGCCTGAGAAACTGAAAATTCTTTCCCAACAGATGAACATAAGCATCTGTGTTTAAAAGCATGGCAGTGTAAATAATAACGGGCCTGTTAGTCTAGCACCAGAAAGCTAAGAAGTTTTGTTTAGTGCAGTGTGCCTTATTACTTGGATTGCCACCATGCCAGGGGTGAACCAGAATTCAGACCCTGCTGGAGAGGCCCTCATTCTGTTTGCTAACAGACTTAAATTTTAAATTATTTTCTGTTTTTTGTGATGTAATTTTGGCTGTGCATGTGTGTATGTGCAGTCTGTACTGTGACATATATATATATATATTTGTACTGGCCCAAATGGTGCCACATTAAGCAAAGATTATATGCAGGCGGTATCTTTATGAATGAAGATGCCTTTCAGTCTTCAGAACTGAATGAATGTACAAGAAATGTCACTTATTCCCACAGTTTTTTTTGTGTTAGGAGGAATGTATGCTATTCAGAGGTTACAGTTGTGTATGGTGAGCTTGAGAAAGCTACCACTGGCCTTAAAGCCCCACAAGAATAATCTCAATAGGCCCTACCTCTGGATTTTAGTCCTAGTTGCATGAGGCAGAGGTTGAGCCTTGCCCTGTTGCATAAAGCTGGCTGGGATTTTTTAATCTGTGTATTGAGATTTTGCACTACTTTTGGTGTTAAAATACAGATGTTACCGAATCCAGTCTAAATTTAGGCTTCTTAATGGTGTACTTTGAAAAGCTTTATACATAAATTGCTCAAACTGAGTCACTGCAGGGTTTCATCTGTTTTGTATTCCCTCTTCAGTGTTGGTGCTTCACACTTGGAAGTGTGATTATTGTAAAATATCTTGCAAGATTATTACCATTGTATTAAGTGGCATAATTTATGTTCCTACGTGAAAATTGGGTTGTAGAAGTCTGCTCAGCAGGGAAGCTTGGCATAAGCTTGAGGGCCTGCACTCATAATTCCTACCCTACAGCTGAAGTCTTGAAGAGTTTACAAATGCTTAGGCAGGTCCCATAGAAAAAAAGCAGTTTAAATGCTTAATATGTACTTTTGAGCTGCTAATTACACTTCCAAGATGGTGCTTTATTTAAAGAAAAAAATGTTGGCAACAAGTCAGTTTTTTCTTTTGTAAGACTGCAACATGAATCCTTTTGTTAATGCCTCAGAGGGCTTTTCTTGAAGTGAAGGAGTCGGGGCAGGGAGTAGGAGTAGAAAATATAGATGTAGTTGTTTACTTTAGAACTTGCTCTTAGTATTCCAATTTATGCTGTGATGGGGGTCTGCAGGAAGAGGCTGGGTTTTGGGTTGTTATTTTTTTTAGACTTAGAAAGCTGTGGGGTATGTTATGGAAGCTGCCATCTCAGCGTTGTGATCACAGCCTTGATGTTTTGATAGCTCTCTTGTCTGTCTTACTTAATTTTCCTGATATGCAGCCTTTACTCCTCAAGAAAAGTGGCTTCCCACCTTAAGGCTGTCCTAAAGTTTCTATACTGTTTTATAATACCAGTATCTCCAAGGCCTCCTTCAGCTCTTGGAGCTTCCCCCTTTCCTTATCAAGGCCGCAGTTTCAATCTGGAGACTTGGGGTTTCTAGAACATGCTGAAGCAATCTGAGTGATAGCTCATGTCAGTAAGGTACAGCATCTTGCCATGGTTAGAAGACCATGAAGTATGACATAATTTAGTATACTGCATATTATAAATAATCTGTGCAGCTTTACTGCTTGAGCTATTTTGCAGTATATTGATGAGTGAGGCGTGGATGCTGCAAGTTGTTCTGACATAAATGGTGCTCCATAAAAGTATATCTCTGTGTAGATCAGTTGGTAGAGTCAGGGATCAGGAAAAAAAACTGAGCACTGGCTGTGCTTCAGAGACAGATCCTTTCATATGCTTTTTGGAACAAAACCTACATTGAACCAGCACCTACAAAGACAGGAAGGCTTGAAACTGAACTAAAACACCACTAGGTTTGAGTGTGTGCTGTCTGATGTGTACCACCTGTCAGAGCAAGGAAATGGCATTGTGATGGCTAAATACTAAAAAGTATTAAGATGCTTCGTGCAAAACTCTGATCACTAACTCTCTTAATATTCTTCTAAAGAAGTTTTAACAATTGCCCACCCAACTGAAGTGCTTTACCTGACAAAGCAAAGGTCCTGTGGGCTAAGATGGTGGAGTTTCAGTGCTGCTTTAATCACAATTCATCTGTAAATAGATAGAGTACTTTCGGGAATGAATGATCTCTGTGTGTGAAGAATAATTAAAACTAGGAAGGGATCCTTGCTTTGCTGAGGCACATCATGTAAGATTCACCTCTGGAGATTTGAGAGCTGATCACGAAGTGTAATTGTCAGTCATGGCATAGGTGCCTTTGGTGTAGGGAGCAATGGGCTAGATCACTCCATGGTTTCTTGTGGTGTAGGATGTTGTGACTTTTCTCCAGAGGCAGAACATGGAAAGCAGCTGTTTTGGTTGCTCATTAACTCCACATAATTTATGTAAGTACAACTGTTGGTGGACTAATGCTGGAAACCAACCAGTGACATGGCTGGAGTGGTGATGCTTATTTTTGTTTTGTTTTCTTAAACCACCAACAATATATATCATTGGTTTTCAGCATCATCTCACAAACAGCAGCATCAATACAACGCAGAAAGGTGATGAAATGGTACATGGGGACAGGAAAGAAATGTGAGGCTGGCTTTGCTGCACAAGCATGTGGTTGTGGAACACATTCTCAGGCTTGTTCATTTAATTTGAAGTAAAAACAATCTATGAATAATCTGGTTGCTTCTATCAGGATGTGGCTAAATGGGTTAGAGCGTGAACTGCGTGAACAAGTTCTTTAATATCCTGAACTTCAAATAGTTTAGCAACTGTAATATTAACAAGCATTCAGATACCTAGAAACTGGTTTTTTTTGAAGGCACGCATTTCTGGGTTTAGATATTGACTTATCAATCTCTTGTTCAGATCTGTAGCAGGAATGCTGAAAATGAGCTCATGTCCGAACTTCATTTAAGGTAGCTAGGTTATCTCTTACTCCTCGGTTGTCTTGCAGGGCTAAGAAAGAGAAGAATGTTTTGTGTGGTGACTTCATGTTTTCCCCACAGAACAACAGAAATGTGGTTAAGTATTCTGCAGACGCATAAAGGAAAATGTGGTAAGGAACCTTGTGCTATATATGCTGGTATTTAGAATAGCTTACTGAGCTGGCTCTAGATAAGAAATTGTGCAGTAGTTACTGTAAACAAGAATTAATGTTCCATCTATCATGAAGAATCATAACTAAATCGTCAGGTACGAATTTCTGGACACAACTAGTGGAGTGAGAGTTGGTATGTGTTAATGTTGTGACATGGAAGATCATTCTCAGCTCTCCTAAAGCTTCTTGTAGGTGAAGCTTTACACCTTGGCCTTATTGTGTATCTGCATTTTTAAAACTTGAAGCTATATTCTTTATGATAGAGCTCTTCCCTTTAAAGTTGATCTCTTGGGTCCCATCTTATTTGTAGAGTATATAGTTATGTAAAGCAAATAAATCCTTAAATTAGTGAACCTGACTGATCTTTTAATGCATTGGCATTTCAGCATACACTAAAATAGAAACTGCAAAAATGTGACTGTTGTGTAGTACTCGTTAGCTAGCCAAAGCGTTTCTAGGGATACCAGTTAAAGGTCAGCCTTTGCTTTGCCATTTGGTTTTGCGTTAATGTTTGTTTTGCATACAGCAGCCTTTTACTATAGGCATAATTACATACAATTGCTGATAATTAAGCACTGTTCTAATCGTCTCGACTGTGCGTATGCTACACTGAGAACATTTGGACATAGTATTTGCTACCATTAGATGTTGTGTAGGGTAAAGGTTGGGAATTTGAGTTCTTTATCATGAGTCAGATAGATCTACTTTATCTTGTAGGTCTGTCTAGAAGATGGAGCAGTCAAGGATGTCTCTGCTGGGTTATGCCTTTTGTATTCTGACCATTTCATAGTCTCTTTTGAACCCAAAACTGTCTTTATAGTAACTGAATATGGAAGTGAAAATTGCTTCTTTGCCCTACTGAAACTGTGGTAGATTCACGCCTCTCAAGGCTTAGGGCGTTACAGATACACCATTAAATATCAGGCTGCAGGTTGCTCATCTGATAGGAAATGGTGACTGCAAGTGGAGTGCAGGGGTGGAAAGCTGGGCAGGAGAAGTAGAGGTTTGGAAAATGGCAACCTCCTTATTCCTGCTCCACACCTTGTAACCATCCAGTTTGCATTTCTATAAACAAGTAATTTAGAGGGACAAAGAAACCGTAATTAAATTTAAAATACCTGTAGGTCAAAAGTTAATAATATGATCTTAAAAATATTAATTGACTGATTTTTTGACTTAACAAAATGTTAAGCCTGATCTAGTCAGTGCTATATAGCTCTGTATTCTGAGTTTTCCTGAGTTGGAAACAGCAAATACATCCTTTGACACTTATGGCTGAGTTGATCTGAACTGGGATGCTTTGATTTGCTTAATTTTCAGGAGAGTTATGTCTCATTTCAGTCAGCTTTGGCTAGATTAAGGGTTTTGCAGAAGTTGTACAGCTTGATAAATTTTTATTTTTTTAAAGAATGTTAGTGCATTTGTCAGCTTCTGAGTTTCCTGTAGTAGAACTTATATGTGCAAAATCAATCAACTCCTCTGATTAGTCATATTCCAGATATACTCGCATGAATTAATGCATATTGACTTAATCAGTATCTTGTATTTATCATTGCCTATTTGTAATGCATGTTCACATCCCACTGCATTACCTAAGTCAGAAAAAGGGGAAGGGTAACTTGTGGTTTTATATTGGCAGTCATGTAAAATTCTAGTTTTAGAAGTCCTCAAAATACAATGAAGAGGCATTACTTCCCTGATGAAGCCATTAAATCTTAATATGCTAACAGCCACTAAAATGTGATCCTGCCAAGTGAAGAAGTGCTTGGGATGAATCAGTTGACTTTGGGTTGACTCTACAGCATTTCTATTTTTTTAATTTTTTAGAGTATTCCAACATTTAGCTATAAATCGGGTTAAACGGATCTTGACACTTTCCCACATGTTATAGTTGAGCCTCTTGGGGGTGAGGAGCGTTTCAGGAGTCATTCTTGTGCTGCTCCAGTTCTGCTGTGCACACAGCTGTGATGCGCCATCCCTTCCCACACTGGGTAAAAGGAATTTTTTAATTCACAGCATGTATTCTGAAAAATTCAGGTGTTAATATTTAACTAATTTCCCAATTGGATTTTTCCTAGTCTTATTTTTTCATTACTATGTACTTGCTGTAAAAATGACAAAAATTACTTGGAGCAGCCTTTTTTAAAATGAAACACCCAGAGTGTTTGCACTAGTCAGCAAATAATAGGTGTTTACCCAACAGGCTTGGTATTTACCTAAAAGTATCATACTGGCAGGAAAATCTGTGTTTTCTTGCAACACTGATGTTTTCTTTGTGTAGATTTCAATAGAGCAATCTCATTCACTTCTACAAAGTCACATGTAAGGTGGTATTTCAGTAGATAGGCAAGTCCCCAGATTTGTCTGTTCAGTGTCAAAGTATCTGTCATTTCAGTTGTAGTGTGCTTTAGGATGGATTCCTCTCTTTTGAGGAAAGTTTAATTCTTTCAGTTCTTCTTTTGACTAGTGGCTTACGCCTGCATTTCTGAACTTTGCTTTATCTACCTGCACAGTTGTGTATTGTAGCAAAATGCAACCAGAAGCTGTATTTCATAGCAGGGTGCGAGTATTCTTCCATATTATGGTGTATACCTGCTAGTAGCTGGGAAATCCAGAACTGTAGGTGTATGTTAAGATTTATTGAAAACCCCAAAGTTATAATTTAGTATGTTCTGAATAAGGCATCGATAGAAACAAAACTGACATGAAATTTAGAAGGCTTAATAGGAACAGCATCAGCCATGCAGAAAGACAGTTTGTGTCTGAGGGGGGTGGTCCCAAATAATTTTAAGAGCTTTGATGAAGTACATGAAATTTATATCATGTGACACTTAAGATTTAGCTAGGTTCATGTTTGCTTCCTTCCCTCATTGTGGTGTCTTGCCCGTGAATATCTTTTTCCATCATTTTTCAATGTTAAGATCACTATCTAGTTTCCCTGTGCGTGGTACAGACTGAAGGTAAATAGAGTCATTGACTCAACTGACGACTGTAAATTGTGTAGGACTGACCTTTATCATAAGCGTGTTCAAGGTTCTGTTGCTTTTCTGTGAGGAGAAAACAGATGTTGCACCTTGTCATACCGGCCAGGGACAGCCTTTACACAGGGTTGTTGCTTCACTTGCCTGTACTTGAAGCTGAAATGTAATTAAGTTCCCCATAGAAATACGTATCTTGGTGGGTAAAGTGCCGCCAGTGATAGGAGAGTAGAAGCAGTAAGCTTGATTCACTGTGGAAAAGCACTTCTTTAAAGAATGGGTCATGAGTCTTAGAGTGGGAATGAGCAAATCTTTAGTTTTATAGTAAAAAGAGAAATATAATACTATGAAATTACCTTAAAGGCTTTTTTTCCAAAGCACAGTTTTTGTGCTTTGGATGTACTGCTCCCTTTGAAGAGGGTCACTGTTTGGAGTTTAAAGCAGTAATTTCTTCCTAACAAAGCTCAACAGTAGAGATTAACCCTTTAAATACAGGCTGTCATTTCTCGTTAGTGTGTACATTGCTTGAACTGCTACAACTTTTAAGTTATCTAAAAAGCAGTGTACTTTGCCTTCAGTTAGGATTTCAAACTTTGCTTTGTGTTACTATTTAACCAATGCACGGGTAGTTGGAAGCAAGATTTTGCTTCCTTCTGTGTGAGAAGAGATTTCGGGGTAGGTGTGTCCAGAAACAATTATGTTGTTGTCCTGATTTTAATCCCATAAACAGCTGTGCTGCAAGTCCACACATATATTACAGCTATACAGGAATAATGATACAGGAAGCTAGGCACCCTCAAATAACTATTTTTTTTTTCCTCCTCCCCCTTCTCTTTTGGCCAGTTCAGTTCTCTTCAACAGCTCCTTTTGTTATCAGAGAAAAGTCAGTGCTGATGCAAGAGTGAAGTGGAAATACACAGTCCTGGGGAGGGAGGAACTGCAGCAGGACCAGCTTAGTTCCGCTTCATGCGTTGTAAAACCACAGTGCATGTGGCTGGTGTTGGAGAGGTAGGTATGTGATGAGGATTCTAAATTAACTTTGAATTTGGGATATACTGGTCAATCTAAGAAACATTTATATTTGTGGGGGAACTCATTGGAACCCATTTTCAAATGAAACTTTGGATTGCATGGAAAAAGTTAATGACACAAGATGACAAATGAATGGCCTGGGACGAGCTTCCCGTATTTGAAGAATGAAAGAAAAAAACCTCTCATGTGCTATCATTTTCTCATGAAATCTTTGAGTAACTTAATGGTTTATAATGAATAGAAAGTACTGTAGATTGCTTCCTGTCCTGCTACTTTTCCGTAGTGCAAAAGTCATTTATTTGTCAAGTTTATTTGTGCTGCATCAGTAAGTGGAAAATCTACTTCAATTAACTTGTTACTTCTAACTTTGTTAGCTCTAGATTTGTGTAGTTTATTCACTGTTTTTAATTAAAGTAGCAAGAAGTTGGAGTAATTGTGCGCTTGATTAGGTGTAGTGCTACTTTGTTTACTTCCTCCTCTTGGCTATCTCCTGATCTACATCAGTTTGTTAGCGATAAGTAATATCAAGTAAGGAGGGAGGGGAAGTCAAAAGAAGTCATCAGTGTGTGTCAAGAAATTTCATCAGCAGAGTTGTAATGCTTCAGCATAGTGATCTTGAAGTATTTCTAAAGGTTCTTTGCATATTTGTAAATGGGATTTGTAGATGCTGCTTAGTAAGTGTTGAAATAGTTCGGAGTAGTTGATTAGATGGGATAAAGTTGTGTCTGAGCATTAACCCCTGCTGCTCTCACTTGTTCATTGCTTTCTATGAAGTTTTGGAATTCAGGTTTTCTTTGCCTCATTTAAACTTTGCTATGGAGCAAGCTGATCTTCTTAGGGGAGTTTTTTTGGCAAAACTTTATATCTACATACATAGCAAAGCTAATACTATAAAGGGTTGATGGTTCTTGGCCTACAGAAGTTGTCTAATACACTCAGTTTTAAAACAGTGTTAGTTTATTTGTGGTATTATAGAATGCATTTTGGGAAAGTAAGAACTTCTGTAGTATTTCTGTTGGTGTTTTGTTTTGTTTTTAAAAGCAATCACCTTACTGCTTACTTAAAAAAACCTGCTCACCTGCCTGTTTTGGTTAATTCCTTCTTCTCATCATCTTCTAAATCCCCTAAAAACAGGAGAAGGGAAGGATGGGAAAAAAGTCACCATCTTTCCTGCTCTGTTACTCACAGCGGACTACAGTATCTCCACTTTGGAGGCGTTATGTATTGGTTGTTTACTTAGTCATCTGGAGCATTAACTGCCTTGTAGTCCAGCTTCCACTTCACACATGCCTTATAGCCTGGGAGACTTACCATTTCAAAAGTCTTGCCAGGCAGTGGTCTGAACTCTTCATCCTTATGTAGCTAGCAGTGCAGTTCAACAGCTTGGCCTTCGGGCAGCTTCTGCTCTATAGGCCGCCAGCTCTTCCTGATGCCGTATCCCTAACAGCATTGTTGCTGTTTGCGCTCCTTTGGAGTAGCGCAACAGTCATCTTCTCCTTCTCAGTCGTATCATCCTTTAACTGCATTTTTCCCCAAAGGGTCTTTTCTGCCCCTGCTCTCCTTTTCCCTGACCTACTACCTTTCTCTTGGTACTTTCTGCACAAACAGGGACTTAAAACTAAGTCTGCATTGAAGACTCGAGGTCTAGTTTCCTGTGTTAGACCTGTTGCACTGTTGACCTCAGTGGCTTCATTTAGCTCAGTTTCTTTGGGGTAAAGGGTGTTAATTCAGTGTTCGGACTGAGTGACCAAGGTGGGAATGAGCAGCCACGGGTGAACTCTCAAGTTCTTCTGTTTTTACAATTATTTAAATAACAACTTTAATAACCTGGTACAAGATAGTCAGCAATTTGCATTCAGACATATTTAAATGGCCTCTTCATTAGAGTTATGTAGTCTGGGGTGTTCTCTGGACATCCATGTCACATCTTTATTTATAAAGTGTTTCTCCGTTACAAGCTAATTTGCTGTATGTGGTAACAGCCTAATGCTCAGTGGTGCTTTCCACCCTCTGCATTGGTGCAACTGAAAATTACAGGTGGTGTAAGCTCTTTTGAAAATGATTGTCATGATAGTTTAAAGCTGCAGGTATCAATGGCTCCAGGGTGGTTCAACACCATTTTATGGGTCTTGCTAAAAAATTGCTAGAGTCTGACAAAACTATTGTTTTATCTCATGTTTACTTCAGCTTTTAAGTGAAACTGTAGCCACTCATCAGCTTTGTAAATTTGGATGTGGGGAGGTGGAGAGAGGAGGATTTGTAAAAGAGAGTGATTTTTCTTGAAGTACTCCATGCTGTGAAGTTTTGAAGTACAATGCAAGGTATTGTGCTTGTGTTTAATGACAACCTGTGAAATACAACCCAAATTTAGCCTTGCTGTCAGATGCTGAGAAATGTTGAGTGATGGACAAAGATGCGCTAACCTGGTATGATGATACCCTTGGTGTTCTGGATGTGGCTGATGTCAGTGATGATCTTGGTCATTGGCACCTCCTTCGCCCAGGAGGCTCTCAAGCATTTGTCCTTTGTGAAATGTAGCAGTGAGGAGGGGAAACCATCAAGAGCAGGAACTTTGATGAGAGGTAGAGCAGTGCCATGGATAGACTGGGAGTGGGGCATCACCAGGATCCAGTGTTAAAACCTCAAATTCTTAAATCTCTAGTTGTTTTAGCGTGCATTAACAAAACCCACTAGAAAAGTATGTCATCCTCTTCTGATAGCGAGGATGACACTGCTGGTACAGGCAAGGCTGTTAATTAGTGTACGGGATTGAGTGTGCTCTGGGGAACACTCGTGTTTCTGTACTGAATGAGATTTCTGTCTGTACGATACCTGCTTCATCTCCTGAAAAATTGGAACATATTAATTCAGGGAGCTGCAAGAAGAGAGAGCATCAAATACCTGAGGGAGGTAAATGTCTCCTGACAAACTGGGGCACTCCTACGTGGCATTGGTCTTTGTGAGTTACATATAATTGTATATAGCAATTTTGCAAGAAATGCTCTATATGACACTTTGCTATATATTATTGTGCTAGTTGCATAAGTAATTGCAGGGAGAAGTCTTTCACCTTTCTGGTAGTTATAATGCAGTCTTATCTCCTTTAATAAGCTTTGTTTGAAGAAGAAAGTGTTCCACTTGGTGATTCCAGTACCCCAGGTACTCAAGTGCCTTCATTCTTTAAGGAGCTCCACCTAGCTCTATTTATAATCTCATCCTTTTACCCACAATTCATTTTTTAAAGAGGAATTTCCTTTCACTTCAGAAATTGGTTTTGAGCAGTGGTGGCAATGGGAAGGGGAAGGAGGAATATGAATTAGTTAAAGAATTAAAGTAAGCATGTAGTATCTAAAAGCTTTATTTTAATTAAGATGCAGAATTAGCTAGAAGTTTTGGGGGGGGGGGTTCTGTTGGGTTTTTTTAACACAACATTTTCCAGTAAATTCAATAAGCAGATGAGTCTAATTTATGAAGTTATTTGTAGCTTATTCTCTCTATAATGACAGCACTTTTCTGATGTATTCACTTCATCCAGAGATACGAAAAAAAAAAAGCCTTAGAAGACCTGCGTGTGCTCATTTGACCAACACAGCTTCTTTATTGAGTGTTTTTTGGGTAGTTATAATGCTGTAATGCATTTTGCTGAATAATTGCATAATATTGCTTGTAATGTGTTTGTAAATGTGATTTGAGCCAGCATTGTTTGATTTCTCTATTTCATATAAATAATTTCATAGCTTGCTGCTTGTGCCTTTTTGGGTGTACTTGGATGTGGCAGCTTAAGATGGTAAAGTCTTTGCCATAAAAGCTCATAGACAGGTGTAGGGCAGCACAAAAGCATTACCCTTATTTGAGATAAATGTGGTTTATATTGGAAGGCCTATGTAGCTTGAAAACATGGAGCTAATTTGTGAATTAATACAGTATGTGCTTATGTAAAGTTCATGTAAAGTGCTTTTCCTCTTAAACTGACTAAACCCCAAATGCATTTCACCTGGGACAGAGGAGAGCTAGCTCATGGTAGAGGGAGGGTTATGGCACAGGTCTTTGTTATGGAGCAAGGTATTTCTCCATGGAGAGGAATTTTTGCCCCTTCTCTCTCATGGTCCCTAATTGGGTATGGTAAAAAGAAATAAGGAATTCAAAAATATTTCTTTTGAAGTGATCAGGAATGATGTGAGAGTGGGAGAAACTGAATTAAATTTCAGTGCTAAACGTCCGGCTGAAGTGTCTAGGTCAGGTATAGTATTTTCAGACTGAAAAGAGTAGGATGAGGGTTGGATTAAAAAGATACCATTTTGCAGACTTAAAGAATTAAAGATCTTTTTGAAACCTTAATTCTTTTCTTGGATGCTAAACTGTGTGAAAAGTTGGGAATTGCAGTAAGCCTGGTACTGATGCATAGTCAAGGTTATCGGCAAATGTTCTCTTTATGGTTTATATGAGAGAGAATGTGGTAGTGATTGTCACTTTCTGAAGTTTCATTGTTGAAGAACCATGAGCCTGCAGTAGGATGGGTTGATTTTGAAGCACACAGCGACATATCCATGAAAGATGGCAGGACACAAGCTGTATGTTGAATTAGAGATTTTGTGAAACTATTGAGAGGGAGGTTAGGTTGTCATCTGCCATTCTAGGAGCATCGGGAATCTGTGGTGGTCTGTTTTATAGCCTACTCAGTGGAGTTCATGAATGGGCATGGGTTATCTTTATTTGGAGTTTGAAAAGTATTTGGAGTGAACGTCCAATGTGAAACTTAATTGAAATGGAAATTACCTTTTAAAGAATTACCTTTTAAAGAATTCTTAATATATAATATATTTGTCTTTTTGTCTCAACAGGAATGCCCAAGGAAAAGTACGATCCACCTGATCCACGGAGGATGTACACAATTATGTCCTCAGAGGAAGCAGCCAACGGAAAGAAATCACACTGGGCAGAGTTGGAAATAAGTGGTAAGAAACTGAGGAATGGTCCCGAGTTATGAACTCATTGCAAGCTAAGAGTAGCCTACATAGTAATGGCTTGGACTAAAAGTCTGGGTGGAGTTACTTAGCTTGAAGTGAGCCAACATGCCAGTGAGCAACTGCCAGCCTCTGGATGTGTTGAGGGAAGAGGCTGGGTTGGGGTAAAGTAGGGGGCTATAAGAGAGGAAGTTGTGGGTGAGGGGAATCCTAACATTTCAGATAGTTGGGAAGATAAGATGGATGTGAGCTGTTTGTGTTTTAAGAAGATGGAGTAGGTGGGAGTATGGATTTAAGGTCTCATTTGTCAAAGAGAAGAAGGTGAAGTTGGGGTTGATAGTCATACCCCATTACTTTGAGGTAATGTAACAATGTTATATTAGTCCATGACACTGTAGTTTCTACTCAAGGAGAACTTTTCCGTTTAAAAGCAGTTGTAAATCTTTGCTCTGTTCTTAAGATTTCAATTAAAAAAAATCAAAACCTCCAACAACTGTACTAGCTTTCAGGTAATGTTTGACTTTTGGAGCTTTTCTTGGAAATAAGACAATGCTCAGAATTCGTAGACAGGAAATCTAACTGGTATGGGACACCAGTCTCTCTTGATTTGTAGATTAACTTCTGATTTTGCAGTGTAAGATGTGTCTACAAGGAAATTCAAGCAGATATTTTAAAAATTAAATAATTTTGATGTGAAAGTAGGCTTAAATTTTACTTAAATATGGTGGTTATTGAAGAGTCTGCAAAAATTGCCATGTGATGTTTCTGAGTGACAGCAACAGAGAAATTTCTGGAAGGAGGAATACAAATAGAGTTCTCTGAATTGTGGAGAGTCTTTCCATCCAGATCATTGAATCCCTGTCTTGCTTCAAGTGCCACGTGCCTTAACACGTGAATAGCATTCTTTACTTGAAGGTTACAGATGCAGAAACCTAGTTAAATGCTGCTTCAGGAATCGGCATTATGTATCAGCATTAGGCTTGGATATCCACTTGGACATCTGCTGCCTCTGCACAGGAAATGCATTAAGCATTGGCTCTTTCCTTTCATGCCTGGTAATCTCGCTATAGACTGATTCTAGCCAAGAGAGATGTAGGTAGTCCAGGGGATGGATCAGCGATGTTGATTGGAAATCCTTTCAGCTACAAGGGTTTCTTTGATCACAGTCACCTTTTTGCACTGGGGGAGGGAGGAAGAGGTGTTTATTCAGTTCTTAAAATCCGAAGAGCTATTAGTTTTATTTAAAACCTTCCAAAAGATTTCTTAATGAGCATTACAGTAGCATGAATCCTTTAAGAACATTTGCCTTGCAAAATAAAATGCAACGATGTTTTTGTTAATGTTCACACTGACTTTTCCTTGCAAAATACTTGGTCATCTAATACAGAAAGCCACAAATGTTTTAACTGCTCTTGTTTAAATCACTGAGCTTTTTCACTGCAGGCTCTTTTATGCCACTCGCTTTCTTATAGCACACTGGAAATGATACCTGCCTTAAACCTTTTGTTACCGGGGTTGAGTCCAAAATACACGTGTATCAGTGTAGCTTTTCCCCAGGCACTAAATGTGACTTATTTTGAAGAAAATAATTTAAAGAAAGGAATTATGAAGTGTGTATGTTGGTATAGGATTGACCAGACCATTCTTAATATTGGTGAGTCATGGCAGGGTTTTAAAGGCTGCCACAAGTAGCTTTTTGCCTTGGATGAGCTGGTGTTGGTACTGTTCTCCTAATGCTTTTGGTACAATGAGATGACTTCTGTAAATGAAAAAGGACCTGCTCCTTTGGTGTGGGGGGATGAATCTTGGAGAGGGGAAACGTTTTGAGACCTTCTGATGAGATCTCACATTCCTTGCATGCAGCAGCATAAAAATCTTGATTCTGTCACACAAACCCATGTTTCCACCCTTCAGTTTATACAAAAATCATACCGTTTTTTAAAATATCTGGCAATAGTTTTATGCAGCTTTTAGTTGAATGCCAGATGGATATCCATGTTCTCAACTAAGCATCTTAGTCACCCTAAATATAGTGCTTCTATCTGTTCTTGGCTGGATTAATGCCATAGAATAAAGATTTTTGGTTTGAAAGATGTTGTGCTGAAATAAGGGGCAAACCAAGGCAGCATCTTTGATCTTAAACATAAACTAGAATTGAGAAAACCCCTGTTTCTTAGATATCTGTTAATTACTGAATTCATGGACGGTAGTAAATATGTCTTGTTTTGTGTGGAACTTGAGAGAGACAGATGTTTAAACCTTTGAGTATGGATTGGGGGAAAGAAAACCAATCTAAGCATCCCTGTCAAAACCTTATATCTTTTTACACAGTGCTTGATTTTGAGCTATAGAATTGGTGATTAATGGGATTTTTATTGAATAAAATAATAATAATAACCACAAAACAACTCCCCCTCAAGTTGTTCCCCCCCTTATGTCCTTACAAAATGTGTAATTATTGCTAAACCTCTATATTTAAAATGTTCTATTTTGTTTTGTTATCTTCCTTCTGCAGGGAAAGTGAGAAGCCTAAGTTCCTCATTGTGGACACTGACCCATTTGACAGCTTTGCATCTCAGTGACAATTCCTTATCCCGTATTCCTTCAGACATTGCCAAGCTTCACAATCTGGTATATCTGGACCTGTCGTCTAATAAAATTCGCAGTTTACCAGCAGAGCTCGGAAACATGGTGTCACTCAGGTGTGTAACAGAAGTTAAAATTGTTCTTACTAGCTTTGTAGCAATGGTTTAAATTCAGTGTAAGTTTTACATTCTAGTAAATGAAAAGCGTAAGTATGTTCCCCCTTCCTCACTTCCTTTTATCTGTCTCCCTGAATATTTCATATGGTCTGTGCAGCTATATTAGTGCTGGCTTGTCTGTGATCTCTTGTGATGTATGACAGTACGGAATGAGCTTCAGAAGCACTCAGTTTGATGGCAATCACCCATTTTATATTTTTCAAAGTCAGTTTTTCTCTTCAGCATCTCTTTCCAGATTCACACACATTTTTATGTGGCATTTTCTTTAAGAAATGATGATGCACAAAACAAAATTGCTTTTAACTGTTAGTAGGGTAGGAAAAAGGTTAGATTAAGCATTCATAATCATGCTAACTGTAGCTTTTTCCTCTTTATTCATCTTTAGTAGTTATTCTTAACAATAATTCTTATTCTGTTTATTTTACAACAACTGCAACTTGTCTAATATCTCCTTCCCATTTCTGCTATTGGGCAGTTGCATTCTTGTGCAAACTAGGGAGGAGAAAAAAAAATGTTCTAAATGAACCTTTTCTGTTTTCCTCTCAATTTTACAGTGCTGAGGTGTGCAAAGTTTGCATGGAATGGTACCTCCTTTTGGAAGTGAGCCCTGCGTAGTGATGCTTATTTAGATTACAGTTAAAGCTGCAGCATTTCACTTTGAAAAAGTTATGTAAATACATAAATCATTTATCTGAGAGTAAATATTTACAGGCAACATTCTTCTGCCCTTGACCCAAAGGAAGAGCCTTATTTTAGGTATATTAGACAGTTACCAGTAATTGCCTTCATTGCTTTTAATTTTGAAGGCATTTATGGGCAGCTTTCTCAAATCCAGAAAACAGCCTAAAAGTAACAAGAACATTATTAGAAGTAAAGAAGGAGACAATAGAGAAATGGGGTGCCAGACAGCTCTGATGAAACTGGAAGCAAAGCAAGTTTGCGCATTGAAATATCTGTTGCTGCATTTTCTACTTCAGAAAAGTCCACTCTGTTGGGGGGGATTAAACTAGCTGATTAAAGCGGCACTAAAAGCTCAGATTCCAAAGCAGTTGAAGTCTCAACCTTGGAGGCTGAGCAAAGGGACCTTGCCTTTTAGAGCATTATTGGCAGCTCTGTTTTGCAGTGTGTTGTGTAGTTATTTTCAGCTGCGAAGTAGTGTGTTCTAAAGAAAGCTTTGCCCTACTGTCTCAGTTAAAAACAGTTATTAGTAACAGGCTTGTTCTCTCCTTTATCCACTCACTTTGTGAGGTATCAGTCCTAGGTTTACTGGAATGTTCTCAAGTTTCTTTGTACTTCATTAGCATTGTTTTATTTTCATCAGTCTCTTTCACTTTAAAGTGTTTTAAATGTAATACGACATGGAGTTGGCTTAGCAGTGCATAGTCACCAGTAGTGTCAAAAGACGTTGTGCCTTCTTCCCAGCACTTTTCCCAGTTTATTCTGGCTGATTCTATGAAGTTGCAGCTCTTCGACATCTTAAGTCTCTTCTGTGTAGAAATGGCTAAATCTTGTGAATGTGAAATGTGTAGCTACGGTCTAGGATCACACTAGTTTTCTGTTTATGACCTAATCATAATACTTGAGCCCAGTTTCTAGATGTGAAAAGCTAGTGCAGTAATCCACTGTGCTCTGACTGTCCTCAGTAATTGCAGCTGATCCATGATTTCTTTTCACTGGGTGAAAGTGAATTAAAATCCATAAGGGCATCCTATGTGTTAGTGCTCTGCAGGTCTCAGCTGTGCTGGGGTTTTATGTTTCAGGCTGGCTCTTAAGCAGACATTTCCCATAGCTTCTGGGAAGTTGTTCAAACTAATGGTAATTCAGCACTGCGCATTGCTAATATCCTGAGCCGCGGAAATCATTTGTGCTCTTACACTTGAGAATTGATAGCAGGTCTTCCAGCTCCCACGTCTGGAGCTCTGGGTTTGATCTTGCCTAAGCCTCCTTGCATCTCCCTTTTTACTGCAGGTACTTGAATAAAGAGGTGTCAGAGCAGTAAGGTTTCTGGTCTTTGCAGAAAGTGGTGGTGGGGAAATGAACACTGTAATGTGTTATCTTTGGAAAGCTTAGCTGTAAAACAGATTCTCTTGATATGCTTTAAAGAACATGGAGTGCACCCTCAGTAAATTTGCAGACAACGCCAGTTTGGGTGGGAGTGTTGACTTGCTTGAGGGCAGGAGGGCTCTGCAGGGGTGATCTGGACAGGCTGGATTGATGGACCGAGGCCAGTTGTATGAGTTTCAACAGGGCTCAGTGTCAGGTCCTGCATGTGGGTCAGAACAACCCCATGTAATGCTACTGGCTTGGGGGAAGAGTGGCTGGAAAGCTGCCCAGCAGAAAAGGACCTAGGGGTGTTGGCTGACAGCAGGCTGAACATGAGCCAACTTGGGCCCAGGTGGGCAAGAAGGCTGACAGCATCCTGGCCTGTGTCAGAAGTAATGTGGCCAACAGGATCAGGGAAGTGATCATCTGTTGAGGAATGGCTTGATGAGAAGGGCATGGCTCTCTGGGGCAGTTGTACAAGCAGACCAAATGCTAGGCCGCAC